>APFE030615599.1:27035-67330 GCA_000404065.3 Pinus taeda | reverse complement strand
GGAAGCTCAGGCAGAGCTGGGGAAACCGGTTGGTGAATCTGCAGACAGTTGGACAAGCTAAACGAAGGTTTGGACGAACGAGTGACAAAGTACAGGTTCGGGTCGTTCGAGCAGTGAACGGGCGAACGAAAAGAAGGCAAAGATAGGTATGGCAATCAGCACCATGGCTCGGGGGAAGTCGAAGGGAACGAGTACCCACGAAAGCTTGAGTGATCAAGCGAGAGGAGTTGAGGCTGAGATTACCCGGGTCGAAGTAGACACTCACGTGACATTGGGAAAGTTGGACAGGACGAACGAGGACGACCACAGTTCAACTGAAATATGGCGAGATGCGAACGAGTCGAATACGAGTTGGGACGAAGTACAGGTCGAACTCACAAAAATCCGGGAAGCTTGTTCAGAGCTCCGAAGAGAGCTGAGCGAACTCAAGGAGCGGTGCACGTGCGAAGTAAGACATGACCAGGTTGACAGGAAAGTCCACTTGGCCGAACTAGATCTCCAAGGGGTCTTTGAAGAAAGAGCCCGATTGCGAGAAAAGAAGTGGAAACGGAGGTCAAACAGGTTGAAGAAGAAATAAGGAGAAGGCTCCTTGGAAAGAGAGTGGTAATAATCGGGCAAGAGGAGCTCGACTTTGTTAACCAGTTAGGAGCACAATACTGTGAGGATAAACGGAAAGATGACTCTAAGAACCCGGTTAACGAGACCTTTCACAAGAGTGAACGGGACACGACGAGGAAGAAGCCTTTGAAGTGCTGGCTTTGCGGAGGACCCCACATGGCGAAAAACTGTTCCACAATACAAAGGGAACCAGAAGAAGGTCAGAACGAGGGAGTGAGGGCAGTGTGCACATGTTCAAAGGCACTACCTCGACCCAGCGTAAGATCGAAAGCATGGAGGGAAGCTCAGGAGGAGTACCTCCGACAAGGGGAGATAAAACGTTTAGACAGATGGGCCGATTTGATGGACGAGGGTGAGCCACCAGACTCACCTCCTCCAAAATCTGCTTAAATAAAACAGGAGGTTGGGCTCACCGTTGGCTGCTCAAGGCAGTGAGCCCATAAGGAGATTGAGCAGGATGGTCCTACGTGCAGCAGAAAAGTGGGGTTCCCACGAACCTGAGCCGAGGACCAAAATTGTGGGTGCTCATACAACACCTACGCCGAGGTCCATACATGGTGACTTGGAGGTTAACGCATTGAGGAGCCGGGTCAATTTTGACTTGATGTAGTATGGGATGCATACTCCTGCGATGTGCACAAGATTACAAAACGGGAGGGTGACTTGATGTGGAGAACCGAAGGGGCACGATGGTATGGAGGTTGTCGGGACGACAACGGAATAAGGTGGGGGAGGATGTAACGCCCTGGAGACCGGGCGCTTCGCACGACGACGGGCGACCCGAACGATGGCAAACGAACTCCCACCCAATGGACCGTTCAGAAGCTCGACACAAAGAATCGACTTTACCGGAGCTACGGGGTGGTTCACGGGCAGCAAGGGCGGACGCCTACACGGACACAACATAACGGAGAACCGACAGTTGGATTGGGCGAACGGAGGTACGCTCGCCCGAATGGTTAACCGGGCGGAAGTCCACATAGGCAGGGCGGCACAGGAGTGCGCCCGCCCGAACGAAACGACCGTGTGGGGCACGGGCAATCCGGCGAACGACGAACAGTGCAAAGTTACCAAACAGCGAGGGGATTTGCGACATGGGACAGCACAAAGATCGAGCGCGAGGATAAAAGTGGAAGACGGCTTATACCGTGGCGTGGGCGGCCTTGTGAAACTAAGGCCGACCCGCCCGAACGGTTGAACGACATGACTCCCAAACTAAATGAAACGAGTCGGCTCAATGGAGTTGGGCGACGAACAACAAATCATCACGTCGGCTCGATGAGTTGGGGCGGCGGAATGTAAATTCGGGGGTCGGTTTGAGAAACCGACACCCCTCAAACAATCGCCGTGGAGGCATATAAATGTGAAGCGCTCAAACCATTTGAGATCATCAAGTTCGATCAAGTTCGATCAACGAACAAGTTCAATCGATTCATTCGATCTAAGGGACCTCTCCAACAGTGCGAAGGATGTGGTAATCTAGCCGAACGGAAGAGGAGGAGTGGGGGTCGGTGAAGGGCAGCGAGGCTGCGGTTGAACGAACACAAACCAGTCGCACAAGGTGCGCATAAGAACGCCGGTCTTGGCTAAGAAGGCCTGAACGCGGTGAAGGCAATTCGGCAACCAATCGGGTGAACCGCTGAACGACTGCGGGTCGTTCGTATATTACTATAACAGTTCGTCGAAGTGATAAGACCGCGGGTCTGTAATTAAACACACGTAACGGACTGTTGGCCGCGGGCCTGTCTAAACAGCAGGGCGCTGAGAGCGCACGGTAATTACAAGCAGTCTGAGTAAAACCTGTTAAGGCTCGGATAAGACCGAACGACAATGCACGGGTGCCGACCGTCAGTCGAGGCTCGGGTAAACAGTGAGCCGATTGTAAAAGCCGTGAGGCTCGAAGAGCTCACGCATATTGTAAAACCATAACTTTGAGAAAGTAAATAAAACGGTTTTCAGAGGTGCCACTCGGTTGAAGCTGGCCCTCCTTCACATCGGGTTATGCTTTGAAGATTGTTATGGTTATTGCTGTTTATGATTATTTTCATATACTGAACGAATTAAAGTTAACTGATATAGATGTTAATCACATAACTGTTTAGCTGCGGAGTTATAAGATAACACTAATTAACCAGGTAAATTGGTGTTGGAAGTCTAGTTTAGGCGTAGTCCGTATATGCCCGAACCCGGCATAAGGCGGTGCCGCACCTCCCGTCAAACGAAAAAAAGTTGCGGGGGCGTGACAATGGGTTTTTGGACTGCAATGGCATTTGTTGGTGTGGCCACATTTGCCGCGGCATATAAGCATCACCACGAGGGCGGGGTTGTTGAGCATACATACATTGCAAGATCCACTGGCTTTCCAACAATCATTCCAAAAGGTGCAACCTGTGTTTCTGGATGCTGCTGAGGAACATAATAATATGGTATAGCTTCGGCTGGGGTTCCAACGGGTACAGATCCTCCAAGAATACCAAGATCCTCCTTATTCGACTCGTCTCGGTACAATATCCACAAGGAAATCAAAGATATCTTCTGTATGAATCGATGAGCGCAGGGTAAGCTCCAGAATGGGCATTTCACAAGCTTTTGCAAAAATCGCAGGCGCCTCAGCCGAAATCATCCTCACATCTTCATCTGCCTTCATAATTTTCTTGATTCTAGCCAACGGTAAACTATGGTTCTTCAAGTCTAATGTGTGTTTTATATCATCCATCTGATTATCCCAAACAATCTATAGCTGTTGTTGAAGAAGATGTTGGTAAGCCAACTACTGTTTTGCAGCTAGCTGAGCAGCAATCGCAGGATATGCAGATGTAGGCTGGACAGGAGACTGAACAGTTCCAACAACAAAGGCCGGAGCAATGGAGCAATAAGCGCAACCAACTGAGTTGTTTGAACTTCCTCAAAGTTTCAGACATATAAGTAAAAAACGTATTACATCAAAGATTTATAACTCTGTATTAATGGCAATATCTTTTAAGTATTAGATAGACTTACCCGAAATGTTTCTCTGGTCATTTTGATGTAATGTTTTTTTGTTGTTGTCTGATTTGAACTTCAGAGAATATTATTTTTTTGAGATTTTTAAAATGTTATCTATATTTTTCATGTTTTGAGATTTGGGTAAATTTTATTTGATATGTTTAGTGTTAAGATTTGTAATCTTTTTTAAAATTTCCTAAAATCTTGTAATTTTTTGATTAAAATTATAATTTTATTAGTTTAATAAAAATTTATAATCAAATTTTACTTTTGTCGATTTTAAATTTAAATCAGAATATTAAAATTATAAAATCCAAATAAAAAATTAATCACTTCCATGTTTCCACAAAATATCATGAGGCAATCCATGAATTTTTACTATAAATATTTCCACCTTTCCAATTTTATACAATCTGGAGCATTCTTCACATTACAAAAATTCCTTTTATTTTTTTCAATGCCGCAGGTTGATGGGATTCACTGCTGGCAATTTGGTAATTGAGAATCATGATTTTCTTATTCTGGAGGGTACTTGATATATGTGTTCCATCAGTTTTTATTATCTAATATATAGCTTTGAAAAAATAAAAAATAAAAAGATTCTTTTTAATTTTTATTGAATTTTGTACCATTATTTGGGTAAGGGTTAATTTTTATTTGATTATCTATTGGTTTGAGATCCATAGCTGAGATATTCTTTAAATATGTTGGGCTAGTAAAGAGATAAAAGGAGATAAAACTGTCAGAATGGCGTAGCAATAATTTCCAAATAGGATTGTTTTAATGTGAAAGAAATTTCAGTATAGAATTTTTTATTATTATTTTGTTTTAGTAAATTTGGTTTTAAAATTTGGTGAACAATATTTTAGTATTTTTAATTTGTAGGGTAATATAAGAATTTCATTTCAAAGATATTTTAGTGCACCTTGAATTTATCTAAATATTCAAAAATACATTTTAAACAATAAAAAAATCACAATTTTATCCAAAATTGTATTACCTTGTTCAAAAAAAAAATCTATTCAAAACTATGCTCTTTAGTATCACAAATCCAAAACTATTCAAAACTATGCCTTTTAGTATCACAAATACAAAACTATGATATGTAGTTTAATTATTCAAATTATTTTGGCAATCATTTTAATAGTTTTGGTTAATTTATTCTAACAAACCACTAAAATCTATTCTGATAGATTAAAACAATATCATTGAAATCTGATTCACCATTTTCTACTTTTCTACTTAATACATAATGGGGGGTTCTGGTAGCATTTTGATAAGTGTAATTTGAGTGGTATGTCTGCCGATTATGCAACTTTTTTAAGGATGAGTTTTTTTTGTTTCTTATTTTAAACTAGACCTTCACACAATTATTTTATTATTAGAAAGATACAAAGTGTAAAGGGATTGTTTTAATGTTAAATGGAATTTTATTATAGAATTTTTTTTATTTTGTTTTAGTAAATTTGGTTTAAAATTTGGTGAATAATATTTTAGTATTTTTAATTTGTAGGGTAATCTGAGAATTTTATTTCAAAGATATTTTAGTGCACCTTGAATTTATCTAAATATTCAAAAATACATTTTAAACAATAAAAAAATCACAATTTTATCCAAAATTGTATTACCTTATTCCAAAAAAAAATCTATTCAAAACTATGCCTTTTAGTATCACATATGCAAAACTATTCAAAACCATGCCTTTTAATATCAAAAATACAAAACTATGATATGTAGTTAAATTATTCAAATTATTTTGGCAATCATTTTAATAATTTTGATTAATTTATTCTAACAAACCACTAAAATCTATTATAATAGATTAAAAAAATATCATTGAAATCTGATTTACCATTTTCTACTTTTCTACTTCATACATAAGGGTTTCTAGTAGCATTTTGATAAGTGTAATTCGAGTGACATGTGTGTCCATTAAGCAACTTTTTTAAGGATGAGGTTTTTTTTTGTTTCTTATTTTAAACCAGACCTTTTCTACTTAATACATAACGGTGGGTTTTGGTAGCACTTTGATAAGTGTAATTTGAGTGGCATGTCTGCCCATTAAGCAACTCTGTTAAGGATGAATTTTTTTTGTTTCTTTTTTTATTTTAAACCAGACCTCCACACAGTTATTTTATTATTAGAAAGATACAAAGTGTAAATGATTTTACTTATTGACCATGACCAACCAACTTCGACCTTTTTGTCATGCTAACCTTAACACCACTGCATCATTTAATAACCATCTATCTTTTAAGTTCAATCAAAATTGCTTGGTAATTAAAGAAAGTCATGAAATTAGTATTAGAGTCAAATTATTATGGGAGTGAATGACCACATGAACGGATATTGCTGCACAATCATGATAATAGAAGGTTTTATTATTTAAAATTTAGTAAATTTACCTTTAATAATTTTATAAAGATTTTTTAATTATTTATGCTTTAACATAAATTTCCAAAAAGAAAGTTAACTCTAAAAGATTAAGTGTGTTAGTCATTTCTTTCATAATTGTATAAAATTTAGAGTGATAATATAATTAGTTAAATATAATGTTTTTGGGCCATAACGTAAAACATACACGTGAATTTATAATTTTCTTATATTTTGGATAATGTTTGAGCATGATATATATAATACTATAATATATATATATATATATATATATAATGTTTAATTTAAAAACATTTAAACAAAAAATTTGAAAATCCTAATCAAAATTTTTAAAATCAATTTTAAGAAAGTTCAATCTTTATATATTATATTTATATATATTTGAGTAATGTTGAAAATGATTTTATGTTTTCTAATTTTATATATATAATTTAAAAACATTTTAAAAATCTAATATTTTTAAATCATTAAAATGGAAAAAAAAAGTAAAAAAATTTAAATAAACAATTAATAATTATATAAAAGAGAATATATATCAACAATCATATTTTATTTCATTTCTTTAATAGCAATAGCCACTTTTTAATGTAATTATGTATTTGTCAAAAACTTATTTATTTTTATCTCAAAAATATCAATAAGTTCATAATTTGAATATTATACTATAAATATAGACTTAGGATTTTTTCTAATGAACCAAACTAAATTAATTGTAATGTGAAAAATCACAATAATATTCTGAAATAAAAATAACTAAATGAAGAAACAGAGGGAGCTTGCATCCTCCTGCGACTGATCAAGGCAGAGCATCGCAAACATTAGTGAAGGAGAGTGAGCATAAAACAGTGGGCGCTGAAAGTTTAATGGCTGCAAGTATGGGGAGGGGAGAGATCCCCTCCTATAAGAATATGACAGCAGGGGAATCGAGCAGGGATCGAACGCGGAATGGGCCGAGGGCAAACAATAGAGAAAACCTAGCAAAGGGAACTAGCTGGTAGACGGGATTGATTGGAAAATGCCTCCCAAGGGCTTTGAAAAAACCCAGGTTCGTAATCCCGAACAACAGAATAGAAGAATATAGAAGTTACATGAGGGATTATGCCTTAATATGTAAGTTTGTTGGGTTTTGGCCGTCAGAGAAAGATCTATCCAAATGGATACAACAGAGATGGAAACCTAAGGGGCACGTAGAATTAAAACTGGGGGCCAAGGGTTTCTTTACAGTAATCTTTTCCAACTTAGAGGATAAGGAAAGCATCTTCGAGGGAGGCCCTTATTTCATGAATAACGTTGGATTATTCATTCGACACTGGGAGGACTACTACAATCCAGACAAGGAGAAAATGCTAGCAGCCCTTGTCTGGATCAGACTTTTTGGGCTTCCATTGGAGTTTTGGGACCCGGAGATCCTAGAAGGGATAGGCAATGCAACAGGATCTTTCGTGAAAGTAGCCGAATCCACCAAATGAGGGAGATATACATCCTACGCTAGGATATGTGTTTATATGAATATAACGAAACCTCTCCCGGATTTTATTGAACTAGAATATCATGATGAGGTTGGCAATAACTAGTGGATTACAAACATATTTCGTTCCGATGTAGAAGATGTCATGAATATGGCTATCTCTACAGACAATGCCCTTTAAATAGAACAGAGGAACCAACAGACAAGAAAGAAGAGGAGGGAACACCAACAGAGGACTCAGGAAAAGAGGAAGAGGGATTTAAGGAAGTGCAGAACAAAAGGAAATCAAGGAAAATATGGCTCAACAACAACCCTCCAAGGAGAATATACCTGTGGAAACGCAAAATAAATTTAAAGTCCTCTAGGAGGAGGAATCAAAGATGGAGAAGGAGTTTAGTGATGAGGAACCAATGGAAATAGTAAAAGAAACAAAAAATAAGGTAACAGGACAAGGGGAAACAGAACAAGGAGAAGCGGAAGAGAAGGAGGAACAAGCAAGTGAACAAACGCAAATGGAAATAGATCGGAACAAAGACAAAGGAGGAGAGGAGGAGCGGATAATGAGGAAATTGTTACAGGAATGGAGGTTTTTAGATGAAAGATTCATCCCTGACGAACAGAAGAAAATATACAAAGAAGCATTTCAAAAATATAAGGAAAAGGTAGGGGTACTTGCAACAAACAAACTGGAACAGAAAGAAATGCAAGGGGCTCAAAACTCGGGAGTGGGCAGCTCTGGCAAAGGAGGAAAAAAAGGAGGTAGAAGCTTGATGAGTGAAACAATTCAAGAGGTGGGTGAGATGCTGGTAAATTCAGGAAGAGTCATACCTTTATCAGAGGTATTCCAACAGCCCCCAAAACTATTAAAATGATAATTACAATCTAGAACATTAGAGGTCTTAACAGTAGGGGAAAACAGAGATATCTGAGAGATCGATTGAAAAAAGACAAACCAAGTATTATGATAGTTCAAGAAACAAAGATCAACATGCAAAAAATGGAAGAAATAATGAGCAGGGGGAATACTCAGTATGAGGTAATGGGACAAGATGCGGTAGGTAGCGCAGGAGGATTGGCCATCCTATGAAATCCTGAGGAAATCCAATTTGGAAATTGGGTAAGTCTCCCCCGGATCCTCTCATGCAGTTTTAGATTGATAGGGTCCTCAGAGTGGGTAGTCCTCTCAGGAGTTTATGGATCTCACTCACCAATTGAACGCAGAGGATTCCTTCAGAGTATGAAATCAATAAGAAGACTTTATCTAGAGATGCCATGGATTATAGGTGGTGACTTCAATATGATCACGACCTTAGCAGAAAAGAGGGGAGGATTGAGAAGAATAGACCCATATATGGAAGCATTTAGAGATATGATATCGGAGCAAAGAATGGTGGATATTCAAACAATAAATGGTACACACACATGGGATAACCGCAGGGGTGGCTCAAACCAAATAGCCTCGAGGCTGGATAGATTCTTAGTTTCAGAACAAATCATGAGTAGAGATGTATACATTGAGGCCATGATCCTTCCAGCAATAGGCTTAGATCACTGGCCAATTGAGCTAGAAATCGACCTTAAAAAGAGCTATAAAAACCGTCCCTTCAGGTTCGAAGCATTCTGGCTCAGGAACCATCAGTTTTGCCAAAAGTAGAAGAATGGTGGACCACGAGCCAACAAACTGGGCACAGTAAGATGCAAAATTTTCAATTAAAATTGAAAGAACTCAGGGGGGAAATAAAAAACTAGAACAAAGAAGAATTCAGGGATATATTCAAAGAGCAGCAGCGCTTAGAGCAAAAAATGAGCGAATTGCAACAGGTGATTATATCAGAAGGTAGGAATGAAGAGAGGAGCAGAGAAGAGGGCATAGTAATAGGTCAACTTGAGGAGCGAAGAAATCAAGAGGAAATCTTATGGAAGCAAAAGTCTCGTATAAATTGGTTCAGAGAAGGAGAGAGAAATACAAAATTCTTTCACAAATTTATGCTCCAACATCGTCAAAGGAATAGGATTTTCTCAATCAAAAGTGAGGGAGTTTAGTGCATAACCCAGCATGAAGAAATGGAACAGGAGCTGGTAGGACATTTTAAAGATATTCTCACTGAGCCTCAAAGGAAGAGATCAGAGGCTATAAGCAGAACAAGCAATGAAATACCAAAGATGGTCACCAGAGACCAAAACTTAGCACTGATGAGGGCAGCAACCCTGGAGGAAGTGGAGGAAATAGTGAAAGGTCTGAAAAGGAACAAAGCCCCAGGCCCAGATAGATTCACTGCAGAATTTTACCAAGCAAGCTGGCAGTTCCTAGGACAAGAAATCCTGGAAGTTGTTGAGGAATCGCACAAACACCAAAAGGTGTGGCCAGACCTAAACTCAACTCTTTTAACTCTTATTCCTAAAACTGCTCATTCAGAAACAGCTCAGGGTTTTCGTCCAATAGCTCTTTGTAATGTAATATACAAGATCATAGCCACTTTAATGGTCAAAAGGTTAAAACCAATACTCTCCAGTATAATCTCCCCAGAACAAACAGGGTTTGTGGAAGGGAGACAAATTTTAAATGGTTTGGTAGTTGCTCAAGAAGTAATTCATACCTTGAAACAAAAAAAGGAACCATGAATGATGATAAAACTTGATCTCTCAAAGGCCTATGATCGCCTAAACTGGAACTACTTCGAATCAATATTACAGGCTTATGGGTTTTGCAGTAGATGGGTGAAATGGATCTACAGCATGATTTCTACACCAAATTTCTCCATCCTTTTGAATGGTACTCCAACCTCGACTATTAACGCGATAAGAGGACTACGCCAAGGTGACCCATTATCACCATTTCTATTTATAATTGCAGTTGAAGGATTAGGAAGATACTTCAATAAAGAGCTGAGAGAGAGGAAAATAAAAGGTCTGAGATTGTGGGGAAACAACCTGCCTGTAACTCACCAATAGTTCGTAGACGATATTATGTTATTTTGTAATGTCTCTCTGAGAGAAGTCAAAAGAGTAAAAGGGATACTTGAGATATTTATGGAAGCTTCAGGCACTGAAATTAACAAGGAAAAATCAAGCACTTTCATCTTCAATGCACCTGAAACGGTAAAAGCCCACTTGACTAGAACCCTGGGGTTCAGATTGGGAGCATTTCCTACAAAATACTTGGGAATGTTGCTAGCTGTAAATCCTCTGAGGATAGCTAATTGGCAACCCACATTAGAGAAACTCAAGAATAGATTAGCCAACTGGTCTTTCAGGTCTTTGAATATAGCAGCAAGGCTAGTGCTCCTCAAATCGATTCTCCAATCAATCCCCATTTATCCCCTATCGATTATGGCTGTTCCCAAAGGAGTATGTTCCAAAATGAATGAAATATTCAGAAAATTCTTATGGGGAGGGCCAAAGCAACAGAAGGAATGGGCCTTAATATCATGGAACAGCCTAACAAAAGCAAAAGAGACAGGGGGGCTTGGTCTTCGAGATCCTCTCACCCCAAACCAAGTCCTAGGAGCGAAACTATGGTGGCGCTGGATAAAAGGAGGCAAAAATTTATGGAAAAAAATATGGACTCAAAAATACAACATGCCTACAAATGCTGAAGGAATTCTGAGAAAGGAGGAGGTCCCAAAGGGCTCTACGATATGGGAATTGGCAAGCTAGAACAGAGATATCATAAATAAGTATGCTTTTTGGGAGATTAGAAATGGGAAAACAGCTAAATTCTAGGAGGAAGCCTGGCAGCAAAGGGGAAGAATGGTGGAGATTCAGGATGTGTTCAATACGTATAGGGAAGCCAAAGCCAAAGGATTAAATTATGTAAGCGATTATTGGAAGGAAGGAGGAGATAACGAGATTTGGAGAGAATGGAAGGGACCAGAAGAATGGGATAATAACATCAATGAGGATCTAAAAGCAAAGCTAGTAAAAGAGATGGAATCACGAAGAATTAAAAACAGAACAGAGGCAGACATCTTTAGATGGGGAAGATCTTCAATAGGCACCTATACGGTTAAAGAGGCATACCTTCTAAAGTCCAAACAGGAGCAGGAAGAAGAACTACAAGACTGGAAACAACTATGGCGGAACAGGTGGTGGCCAAAGGTTACAATGTTTGCCTGGCTAGTGGGAAGAGGACGCATCCTAACTTGGGATCAAATTCAGAAACGTGGGTTCCTAGGACCACCTAGATGCAGCTTATGTAAACAAGATATTGAAACCCAGGAACGTATCTTAAACTCCTGCCCGGTAGCTCAGCGACAGTGGGAAGAGACAAGAATCCTTTTCGGAAAGACAAACCGAGATCCTCAGAACATAAAGCAAACCATCTTCCAATGGGGGAAAGGCCAATTTCTAAGCCCAGTAGCGAGGAGAGCTTGGAGTCTGGCAGTAGGATTCAACATATGGCTTATCTTGAAAGAGAGGAATAGAAGGGTATTCCAAAATAAAATGAGTTCATCGGAGTCGATATGGAAAAGAACGCAAAGTATTATAAGGGAAACAATCCTATCAGAAGTTTGGGACCAGGAGGATTGGAAAACTACTACGGAGGAAAACCGAATTCTAATTAAGTTAAATCTGGGACAAGAAATGGTTTATCCTCAGCAGCAAAAAACTCAGAGCATTCATATTCAAATCTCGGCAGTGTTCACTCGACCACAGGAGGGCTTCATCAAATTAAACTTTGATGGAGCATCCAAAGGCAACCCAGGGCCAACAGGATACGGAGGGATATTCAGAGATAGCCAAGGTCACACCAGATGGATTTATGCGGATAGAGGAGGTATAATGAGTAATAATGAAGCATAATTCGTGGCTGCCTATCAAGGAACCAAAGTTGCAATAAGAAACGGATATGTGAAGCTAGAAATAGAAGGCGACTCAAATTTAGTAATTGAGGCTATCAGGAAATTGAATAATGGGAAGGAATGGGAATAGGTGGCAAAGAGCTGGAGGATGGCAGGTCTAATCTAGGACTTGGCAGAAATCATGAAGCATATAGACTACAAGATCATCCACCATGTTAGGAGAGAAGGCAGTAAAGCAGCTGATTTCCTAGCTAACTGGGGATGCAACGAATCGGAAGGGAAAGTGGACAGTATCTGGCCAACTCATCCGGTAGGGACATGATGGGAGAATTTAAATGAAATCATAGAGCAGGATAATAATGACACAATTCATCCATGATCAAGGATATAGCGTTCCCCTGATCGGGGTGGGGAGAAGGACGCAGTGTGGTGAAATGATGGCAGTCAGGGTGTGGAAGTACAGGCCACACCCCAAACTAATCATCCTCTGGTATGCAGAGCCGACATGCAGATGGGTTTGTAACTCAAGGCGTGGAGGAGAAATAATGATGGCGAGGGTAGGGGAAAAGGATGGCAGCGTTTGGACGGTGAAACATAGGGTAGGTGTCGATAAATCCCAAGGAGCAGGCGAAGGCAAAGATCAGAGGTGTAGAGAAGTGGTGAAGGCGAAGAGAAACTGTCAAAGAATCCCGGGTAACCGTCTCAGAAGAAGGCAGGAAGCAATGGTGGAGAGAAGAAGGAAGGTAGGTGATAATACAGAAGTGGAAGGAAGCCGAAAAGGCCAGGATAAGGAGAAGCAGGGAGGTCAGAATGTTAGTGAGCAAGACAAGCAGGGAGCCGAGGTGCGAGGAAGCCCCATAGAGACCGAAATTCATATGCATACAAAAGGAAGAGCGGTGAGGGCTAACAAATCGGAGGAGGAGCAACTGGAAGAGGGAGAAATTCGTGGAGAAGGAGAAATGGAAGTAGGCAGGAAAGAGCTAACGGGAAAGGTGACGTTTGAGGTAGGACAGGGGAGCCAGAGCACCAGTAGGGGAAGACCCTCCCGAAGAGGCAAAGGCAGAAGACGCAGGGGCAAAGGGAGAGTTTGGAATGCAGATGCTGATGAAGCGGAGGTGCCACCATCAAACCGGCAGAAAAGAGGAAGAAGAACGTCGGAACAGATGGCTCAGGAAGCAGAAAAGGCATATAATGAAGGGACGCATGCGGACATTAGAAGAATTATACAAGAGCTAGAAAATAACGTATTGCAAGAAGCCTCAGACCCTGAAATGGAGGATTGGAACAGTCTCTTACCGGACCCAGGACATACAAGGGGACGTTTATCGCTGTATAAACAAGCTCTGCACATTTATTGGGTAATGAAACGGTTATTAGCTAAAGCCATGGAACAGGTAGCTGAAGAGATGACTGAAATAGCTCAAGGAATACCAAACCTGAGAAGGGAGATGGACAATATTCAACTTACTCTTCTAAGGCATGACATCAGATTAAAGGAAATTCAAATTCTGATGAAGAAGATAACGAATGTGCAGCGCGAGGAGGAGATCAAGCTGGAGTCCATGGTAGATTGAATCTTTCTGTTCTGTTTCCAAATGAACATTCTATTAGTCACTAGGAGAATCATATTTTTTTTGAAAAACTGTTGAACTGGTATAGCGGATAGGAATATAGAGTTGTCTGTTGATAGAGTAAGAAACATGATTTAGTCATATGCTTTGGTTGACATTTTCAGATTTTGGGGATCAACAGACCCGGTTTCCCTTCGGGGCGGGTTGAGGGCACCAATTGATTGTACATATTTAATCTTAGTTGCATATAAAAAAATAGCTAAATGAAATAGTGTATATTATCTACTTTTACCAATAAAAATACAAATCCCTATGATCTCATGTAATGGATGGAATCTTAAAATTTTCTTATGGATTGAATCTTAAAATTTTGTATGCATTGTTGTCTTTTTTCCTCTAGATTATCATTGCTTTAAATAAAATATATCAAATATGCATTTGAGAGTATAATAAATACCATAAAATATTGTTTTAAATTGTATGTTCTTTATTTTGATGTGTAATCATTATTTATATTTTTGGAATTATAATTACATAAAAAAATTGTATTTTTTCAAAATGTAAATTTTACTAATATGATTGAAATAAATCAAATATATAATTAGCATATAAAGCTTTATTAGTATTTTAAAAAAATTCATTGTTTTGCTTTATAACAAATATATATAATTTCTTAAATGAGATAATTACTAATAATAGGGAATACAAATGGAAATAAGAATACAACTTATATTTTGAATGCCCCCATATCAGAGATTGGTAGAAAAAAGTATTGAATGCCCTTCATAAAATGTCAGAATGCCTAAAATGAGGCAAAGCTAATTTGTACGAACTGTTTCCTCTTGGTATAAATTGCCCATTCTAGAAAACCAATATTTCTTCACAATAGTTCTAAATCTTTTATTCGTAAAATAAGTGGTAGATTATATCTTGGTCAACCTTCATCATCTCAATATTTTATTTATTATATTAATTGTGTATTTCCAACTTAACATAAATACACTAAACAACCTAAATCTAATACAACAATTATTATTTCAAATTAAAGTACAACTTTTCTAATTCAACAATTTCAATTTAACAATCTTATCGACCTCTCTATGCATGTTTTGGGGCAATTGCTAATTTATATTTTTTTAAAGTTAAAAGTTTATTTATAAAGTACAACTAAAGTTGGTTAGATGTTTTTCAGGGTTTAATTTTTATAAACATTATTTTGTTTTTTCTAATTTGAAGTGATATATATATATATATATAATATATATATATATATATATATAATATATAATTTTTAATAAAAAAATAAATATTTTTCAGGGTTAAAATTATTTTTATTGTTGATATTATAATCTAAGTACAATAGAAATATGGTAAAGGTAAAAACAATATGAGTTAGAATCATTTTTATTTAAGTTTACGGGTCAGAATGGCGTGTTGAAAGTATTTAAAGGCGCCCAAGTTGTTATGAAAGCAGAAAAGGTCAGAAATATTTACAGACTCAAAGGAAGTACTCAAATCAGTGAAGCAGCGATTGCGTCAGAAAAAGGAAGAAGCAAGAACTCGTCCATGGCATCAGCAATTAGGTCACATGAGCGAGAAAGGTCTTTAGATACTGATGAAACATAAATCTCTTCCCGATCTGAAACCTTTGAAGTTAGATTTCTATAAACATTGTGTGTATGGAAAACAGTGTAAACATAGATTTAAAACTGGAAATCATAATAGTAAAGATATTTTAGACTATATTCATTCTGATTTATGGGGACCATCTCCTGTTGTATCATATGGAGGTGCTTTATATTTTTAAACGTTTATTGATTATTTCTCTTGTAAATTTTGGGTCTTTATGCTTAAAAATAAAGCTGACGTATTCAATGTCTTTAAACAATTTAAAGCAATGGTAGAGAAAATAACATGCAAATCAATTAAGTGTTTAAGAATTGACAATGGTGGTGAATTCACTTCAATAGAATTTGAACAATACTGTAAGGATGAAGGAATTATTAGACAAAAAATTGTTGTTTATACTCCTCAGCAAAATGGTGTTGCTAAATGTACGAATCAGACTCTTATGGAAAGAGCTAGAAGCATGATCAGCAATGCTAACTTGCAAAAGGAGTTGTGGGTAGAAGCAATATCTACTGCTTGTTATTTAGTTAACAGATCACCTTCAGTAGCAATTAATTGTAAAATTCCTGAAGAAGTTTGGGCAGGTTAGTCTTGTGATTATTCACATTTAAGGATATTTTGTTGTGATGCTTATTCTCTTATTCCTAGAAATCGGCGTTCAAAATTAGATCCAAAATCAAAATGTTATGTCTTTGTTGGGTATGAATATGCAGTGAAATGATATAGGTTGTGGGATCCTACATTGAGGAAGATAGTCATTAGTAGAGATGTAACATTTGATGAATATTCTCTTTTAAAAACAAATGTTGAAAGAATTGAACAGGAACAGGGATCGTCAAATCAACAAGTTCAATTGGAGGCTAGACCTTTCGGTGACAATCAAAAGGAAGAAGAGACTTTTGGAGGAAAAGGCGTTGAAGATATAAAGGAAGCTATTGAAGTTTCTGAACCAGTTCAAGTTTCTGAACTAGTTCAACAACCAATCACTCTAAGAAGGTCTACAAGGGAAAGAAAAACTCCCAAAAGGTATGAAGATTCTACTTCATCTTTTGCTTTGATTACTGGAGATGGGGAACCTTCTTGTTATCAGGAAGCAGTAGATGATACAGATAGCGAAAAATGGAAAATGGCTATGGAAGAAGAAATGGATTCCTTAGCCAAGAACAATACCTGGGATCTTGTAAAACTTCCTGAAGGGAGAAGTATTGTTGGATGCAAGTGGGTCTTCAAACTGAAACGGAAAATTGATGGAAGTATCAAAAGGTATAAGGTGAGACTCGTAGCAAAAGGGTATTCTCAAGTTGAAGGTATCGACTTTCATGAGATCTTTTCACCAGTTGTAAAACTTGTTTCTATTCATATTGTATTAGCACTAACTGCATTACTTAACCTTGAGTTAGAACAGTTAGATGTTAAAACAACTTTTCTACATGGTGATTTGAATGAAGAGATATATATGGAACAACCATAAGGTTTTGTATAAGGTCGCAGCAGAAGATTAGTTTGCAAGCTCAGGAAATCATTGTATGGTCTGAGACAATCTCCTAGACAATGGTACAAGAAGTTTGATTCCTTCATGGTGAGCCAAAACTTTATAAGAAGTGAGTATGATCATTGTGTATACTTCAAAAGTTTCAATGGAATATTCATTATCTTAGCTTTGTATGTTGACGATATGCTTATTGCAAGCAAAAGCATGAAAGATATCAACAGGTTAAAGGCTCAACTCTCTAGGACGTTTGATATGAAGGATCTTGGAGCAGCAAAACATATCTTGGGCATGGAGATACACAGACACAAGATAAATGGCAAGCTTTGGTTATCACAACAGAAGTATGTGGAGAAAGTACTTGAAAAGTTCTGTATGAACAATGTGAAACCTATTAATGTTCCATTAGCTTCCCATTTTAAGCTTTCTTCAATTTTGATTCCTAGAACTAATGAAGAAAAGCAGTATATGTCTCATGTACCATATGCAAATGTTGTAGGCAACTTAATGTATGTGATGGTATCTACAAGACCTGAAACTTCACATGCAGTTGGAGTTATCAGCAAGTTCATGGCGCATCCAGGTGAAGAACATTGGCAAGCAGTGAAATGGGTGCTTCAATATCTAAGAGGCACAAGTGATCATTGCATCATCTTTAATGATAGTGAAGGATTAGTCTATGGATATGTAGATGCTGATTATGCATGTGATTTGAACAAAAGAAGATCTACTATAGGTTGTGTCTTTACTCTTGCAGGTGGCGCAATTAGTTGGATGTCAAAGCTTCAAGAAACAGTTGCATTATCCACTATGGAAGCAGAATATATAGTTGCTTCAGATGCCAGTAAAGAAGCAATCTGGTTAAAGGGTTTACTTGATGAGATTGGAAGGACGCAGGAGAAAGTGAATGTACTTTGTGACAGTCAAAGTGTTATTCACTTGGCTACAAATCCTGCCTATCACAGCAGAACCAAGCACATTGATGTAAGGTATCATTTTCTGAGACATGTGATCGATGGCGAAAAAGTAGCTCTTGAAAAGGTTCATACGTGAGAGAATTGTGCAGACATATTCACAAAGCCAGTTACAGTAGAGAAGCAACTTCTCTTGGCTCGCATAAAAGATGATGAATGGGCATGGGCAAGGGATTAGGAAACTTGTTGTCAAGGTGGAGTTTGTTGGAAGTTTGACAACTAGTTATGTAAATTTAGGTAAAATATGTTAATTAGTAACAAGTTAGTTTTATACCGAAACATCGGTTATGTAACTCAGGAGGCTCATATAAAACTGATGAATGCCCGAACTATTGTATGGAGAATCATTTAGTGATTGAATAGAGATTCCAATCCCTTGCCCCGTGGATGTTTCCTTGACACCCTGTCAAGGTTTTACCACGTAAATCCTGTGTTGTTACTTGTGTGTGTGCATTCAGTTTTCCAGTCATTTGCCTTCTTTCTTGGTTAATCTATAACTGTAATGCCTTCTTTCTTTCTTGATAGTAACTTATCAAACTACAACATGTTCGCTTGAAAAAAATTCTTTCTAAAAGATAACATAGATAGTAGTGGGCCTTGGGTTATATTGGCCTTTACTGAAAGATAGCAATTTCCAATGTTACAGTGAGATTTGCATTATAATGCCTTCAGTGAGGGGTCCAACAGATTTTGGTATTCCCACCCCACTTTACAATTAGAGCAAGAGGGGATTACATGACTTACAACAAAGTAAGATATGCGTTAAAAAGAAATTAATTTGCTCATATTTTAGTGTTATTTCATTTGAAAAGAATTCATTGGAAGACATACAAACACATACTTTTTTACCCATGATCCATATAAGTTATGCATTGGTTTTTAAAGCGGTAGAAGTGATATTATTGTTTTCATGTTTGTAAAAATATGCATTATGTATAGGTAAGAAGGTTGAGAATCATAGCTATAAAGGAATTGAAATCATTGAAACACTAGATGTTAGAATTTATAGAGAACGTTTAAAATTCAAGATTAAATTGAAAAACATTGTTTTTATTAAATATTAAATTTAATTTAATTATGAAAAAAATTCATATATATGAATATATGTAATTTTACATGTTAAAGTAATAAATTAATTTACAAGTTTTATAAATGTAGTTTGCACTAGAGTGAAATAAAATTTAGTGTGTGTATGTTATTTGTGTGTGAGATATGTATCTACTTATATATGTATGTATGTATGATAGAGAGAAATCTATTACATGTATAATAAGAAACTCCAAATTAAAATGAAGAAAATAAAAGTAGGCACAAGATGAAACTCCAAAATAAACATATATTTATAGTGGTTACATCATCTAGGATGAACACAAAGATGTGCACTCACTAGGACTACGAGCCTTTAGGTATACTAGAAAAGCTTGTTGCTATCAGAGCTCACATCATGCAATCCCACCATGCACATTGAACCCAAAATTTGAAACTCACATGCAACTCAAGTGCTCACCCATGGTCCATCTGTATGGTATATAAAATAATTAGATTAAAGGGTCCTTTAGTTATTCAATAAAAATAATAAAAGTGACATAAAAAAATTTTGTTTGGCTTTACAACAAAGTAAGATATGCATTAAAAAATTAACGTGTTCATATTTTAATGTTTATTTCACTTAATAAACAATTAATTGAAAGACATATAGACACATAATTTTTTACCCGCAATTATGCATTGGTTTTTAAAGTTGTAGAAGTGAAATTATGGTTTTCATGTTTGTAAAAATATGCATTATGTATGTAAAAACTGCATTATCATAATTGGTAGGAAGGTTGAGAACCATACCTATAAAGGGATTGAGATCATTGAAAGACTAGGTTAAAATTTATAGAGAATGTTTAAAATCAAGATTAAATTGGAAAATATTGTTTCTATTAAATATTAAATAAAATTTAATTATGAAAAAAAATCATGTAGATGAATATATGTAATCCCACAATGTTAAAGTAATAAATTAACTTATAAGTCTTATAAAATGTGGCTTGCATTAGAGTGAAATAAAAATTTACTCTGTGTGTATATGTATCTGTGTGCAAGATAGATATATATCCATTTATATATGTATGTGTGCATGATAGAGAGATCTATTACATATATAATAAGCAACTCCAAATTAGAATGGAGAAAATAAAAGAAGTTAGTCATAAGATGAAACTCGAAGATAAGCATATATTTATAGTGGTTACATAATCTAGGATAAACACAAAGATGTGCACTCACTAGGACTATGAGCCTTTGGGCATATTGGAAAATATTGTCGCTATCTAAGCTCACATCATGCAATCCCACACCATGCACACTGAACCTAGAGGTTGAAACTTAGGTGCAACTCAAGTGCTCACCCATGGGCCATCTGTATGGTATATAAAAGAATTAGATTGAAGGGTCCATTAGTTGTTCAATAAAAATAATAAAAGTGACATAATAAATTTTTGTTTGATTTTGAGATTTTTCATGTAGTTTGTTTAGTGTTAATATGCTCATGATAGATCCCATATTATGAATTGGATCTATTTAATGGTTGGAAATGCCAATCACAAATGGAAAAATACCATGGTTCCTATGCATTCCACAAATTCATAATTGAATATGAACATGATTGAGTTTGATCCTTTCAAATCTTGGGATATGGACTAGAAAGGTTGGTCCTTGTTAAAACATCATGAATTTATTCAAACCACGTATTTTATATATTATTATTGCTTCAAATATTAGAGTACTTCCCTATTTAAAAGTAAAAGTGGGTTCAAAATTATTTTATTATTTATAAGGTCCTTTTTCAATCCAATCCATTACATTGAAAGTTAAGATCAATTTCTTCTCTTCAAAATACATAACAACTAATGGATTTGAGCATGTGAATTGAGAACTTTTGCAAAATAATTCAAATTCTAAAAGCTCTAAAATTCCATAAATAATGACTATATATAATTTTCCTATATCATAATAATTGAGTTTCAAAATAACTAACAAGATTCAAAACATTTGTTCTTTAATATATAAATCTTTGATTTTAGTTGGTTTCATTTTGTGTTATGGTCAAGTTAGAATTGATAAGATAAAACACAAAACTTATATCACTAAAAAAATCACTCTAGTGAAACATTAGTAAAATAGATATAATAAAAGCATTTAAATGACAAACATAAATATATATAAAACTTCATGCGAAGGGCAGTTTGAAAAAGAGACCCATTATAAAAAAAATTACTTAATGGCTAAGAGTGACCGTCAAATTTATACCTTGCTCCTACCTAGAGGATCAAATCTCTTTTCACAGTAAAAGAGGTTTGCATCTCACCACATTTGAACCCATTATAAAAAAAAAATAAAAAAATTACATGATGGGTAAGAGTGGTTGTCAAATTTATACCTTGCTCCTAACTGGAGGATCAAATCTCTTTTCACACTAAAAGAGGTTTGCATTAGACTAGATTTGATTCCTCTTGGCACTTGGTAGATTAGGAGTTAAAATGAATGTGATGATAGTTAATTATAAATATAACTATATATAATTATTTTTATTTAATTAATTTATATTCATGTAATTTTATAGATGAACAATTTTGTAATAGTTAAATTATTAAAAATTAATTCAATTTATTTTTTAGGTAGAACATTGGATAGCCCAACCAATGTCCTTACTATAATTTAACAACATTTTTTTTTTAATTATGAAGAAACTATAAAGTTTATATTTTTAATAAATTATTTTCACAATTTTTAATGTATAGTGAAAGAATAATAACCATAACCCTTTTTTTTATTGTAAAAGAACCTTAATTCTAATATATTTGTGCATATATTTATGCTCATACATATGTCACGATGCTTGATTTTGATAGTAAATCTAGCCATTGATCTAGCAATGCACCATCCACAAAGGTGTATACTTTACATCCCTCTGATTATCAACCCTAATTCTTCCCTTAATATCACTCTAAGATGTAAATGGGGTAAGGGTACCTAACACTATAAACATAGCTCGTTGGCCAAGTCTTAACACTTTATGGATTCTTCTGAACTAGGGGATATCCCCATCATCTCTTCTTACAATCCTCGGGCCCTTGGAGCTGATGCACCCGATTCTAGGATCTCCTAATGAATTGTCTTTCTCTGAATATATAGGGCTTGGGGGACTCTACAAAATTTTTGTCCCTCAAACATATTTTTGGGCCAATTTGACCTTTCCTTATTATGTTACAAGAAACCATGTCTGTGTCTAATAAATTCCTTATATACTTCCGTTCTATATTTCTAGATTGGTATATAGTGGTTGTAGACTCATGTGGGAAATCAGGGGGTACTACCGTGCTTTGGGACCCCAGATGGGCCACACTATGTGCATATAATTTTTTTGTTGGTATTTTATTGATAGGACATATTCGTAGAGTATTTGATAGAATACATTTTCTCAAACTGTATGCCCCATATATGGATAGGGCTACTTTTTGGGATTGTATGGAGGCTTGTGATATACTTAAGATTGGATCCCTCATTATGGTGGGGGATTTCAAAGCCACATTATCCATGGAGGAATGTTGGGGAGCTCATTGCAGAAGGGATCTTATAACCGACTGTTTACATCTCCTATTTGATAGTAATCATGATCAGGAGCTCAAAATTTTCCAAAAAATCAAAGTGTTAGAATCTTGATAAGCTTAGTTTCAAATCGAAGAGCTCGTCATTCTGAATCCAATGGTGTAAATGGAACTAAAATTTGAGCTCGTACACAGAAGTTAGAGCAAGTAAAAGTTCAGGGTTGACTTGATGACATCGCAGGATCGGATGACATGGCAAATCCCTTAAGTGAATGAGGAAGCGCCAAGTGGTAGACTGCCATTGGCCCCTGCATATCGCATATTGGAGCAAAAGACAAGTCAACATTAAAGAATCGACCCCCAACATAGAGTAGGTTGCGATGCGATGCGATTGCAATCACATATCGCACCTCGTACCTGCCTATATATATATAATATGAATATATATATATTATATATAATAATATAATGTATTATGTATGTATGTATGTATGTATGTATGTATGTATGTATGTATGTATGTATGTATGTATGTATGTATGTATGTGTGTGTGTGTGTGTGTGTGTCACCGCCGATAACACCAATTGCAATTTTTGATGGGGAACTTTTGGACCCGATATTGTTATATGATGTATTTTATAATCCTGGTGGGTCCACTACTATCATAGTGTATGGACTTTGATATTTGCCAAGGGAAAGTGACGATTGCGATAGGACAGTCAGATGCGATGTTTTATGCATTGAGATTTATAATCCTGGCGGGTCCATGTTAAATTGCAAAATGAAAGTTGCACTGATATGCCGAAGGTTTAAGCATCGATTGCAATTAAGATGGGGTTCCCGGATGTGATATGTTATATGTTGTATTTAATAATCCCGTGGGGTCCGCAAAGCGCATAATGTAAGGACCTGTACACCGATGTACTTCGCCGATTGTTCTATCCGACAAGGCTACAGAACTGTAGCATTTTCCACCGGACCACCACTCTGCATGTGGCCACTCAACGCTTAACCGCGAGATAGGTGGGAATGATGGCGGAACTACTAGTTTTAACTATAGATATTGAATTTAACTGGTAGTAAGCCAGATTTGGAGGAGAAAATTGTGGAAAGACTCATAGAAGCAATAACTAAGGCAATTTTCGACCAAATGGGATGCAAAAAGAGGTTAGATGGCCATTTTTGGACATTCAGAACTTATTGGAATAGGTTTCAGGATCAAAGGAGCACTTCTGGATATGGTTTTTGCAAAGTGAAGCCTATGGGTGCCCTGGTCAACCAGAGTGTTGATTCAGTATATGGAGGAGTTCCAAGATGGAGATGACCTTACAGGGGTCTTCCAACCTCCATATATTTTTTGTAGCAGCCATTACATTATTGTTGTAGCTTTATTTTTTCTTTTCTCTATATGTGTATGGAGAAAGAGAATTGTTTAAGTACGTCAAGTGGATTGTTGTACTTTCTTATGATCTTGGTAGTTGGAGTATGGGATCTTGATTTGAGAGCCCTTAGCTTGCTGATTGCTTCATGACTAATTGTAGGTTGTCATATGTTTAGAGTGAGAGTTCTTTGCAGAAGAATGTTTCCTTGAAGGGGAAACTAGCCACTCTTTTTGTTAGCACACTTATGTAGTCTTTACCATTGAAGAATTTTGAGCATAATGAGAGGGGGCCATGCCTTTTGAGTTGATCCAAGGAGATGTAGACCAGGAGGGGTAAACTCCTTTATTAATGGATGGTGTATTATTGTTTGATGCATGCTTCCATTCCATGTTTTGGTTTCTTGTTTTAAGTTTTCTTCATGAAACTAACTTAAGTAAAAACACATAAAATTCATGTTTTTACTTGCTATTTTGGAGTCAAACCTCAAGAACATTTTTTTTATTCAAATGAGGGGAATTATCACAACATTGCTAATATGTCCCAATTCAGATCAGGTTGGTATCAAAGCTATGGTTTGCTCTGTGCAAGGAGGAATTGATTGTTGTTTGCAAGTGAATGTGTTTTGAAGCTCATTGAGGAGAAGGTTTTGGAAAGGAGAAAAAGATTTTTGCAATCTCTACCACCATGTTCTACCTCAAATTGCAGTAGAAGCTTCAAGCAAAGCATGTCCAAAGGAGGAGAACCTGCGAGAATGTCAGAGGATGTGAATGCTTTTAGAAAGGCTTTCTTAGACATGACAGAAATGGTGAAAGTTCCCTATGAAGAGAATAATACCAAATTGCAAGGTGAGAGCTCTAGACCTCCAAGAGGTGAATGTTCTCCAAGGGAAGAAGGTAACAAGAATGGTGATAAACCACCATCTTCTCCACAATCTTTATGTTTTTCTACAACTATTATGCAAGATGCTAGAGTAGAAAGTCCCTTTGAGAAGGTAGATGGAAAAGTTTATACCTTTTGTCCACATGATGTGGAAGATGAGTTTCTATCAACACCCAAATCCGAGGATCTGAAAGAAGAGAGCCGAAAAGTCCAAGAGGACACATCTTGAATCAAAAGGAAAATCGAAAACATCTTCGTGTGTCAATCGAAAGATGAAGCAAATGGTAAGAATTTACATGCTTCTTCCTTATGCGAATTGTTGATGTAAATTCATTTGCAGCCTTTGAAAAACACAGTAAAGGCATTGGATCCAAGCTCTTGACCAAGATGGGTTACAAGGGAGGAGGCCTTGGCATAAACCAACAAGGCATTAAAAATCCAATTGAGGCCAAGGAGAGGCCTAAAAACGAAGGCTTGGGCTATGTTGCAAAAGAAGAGTGGTCTTCTAGTGAAAGTTCATGGATATCATGTTCCTTTTTCTATAAGAAAGGACACAAGGAGGTGAGATGTTGGGAGTTGCATCTAGAAATGCCCCCCTCTTGGTTCCTCAAGCGTAAGGAGGACTTACAGTGAATAACGTCTCTAAAGAGAGATGTAAAAGCTGAAGAAGAAGGAAATTCGAGTTATTCTTTCCATGCAAGTTCCTCACGCAAGCAGCGTAAGCCAAAGGACAACAAACAAAGGTATAATCATTTTGTTAATTCGAATCTTGTTCATGATGGAAAAAAACATGCATATTTGAATAACATGTTGAGGAAAATGTTTCCATGTACCTTTTTCCTTTCATCTAACCATTGTGTAGATAAGTGCAATAAAAGGAAAGCAATCATCAAGAAGATGGTTATGTCCACTGGAATTGAGACCGAAAGGAGAAAATCTCATCCAAGGATAAAGGAAAGTGAGCCGAAAGGGGCTCAAAAGAACTTTTGTACTCATTGCAATATTAGTGGACATTGGGTCGAGAAGCGTTGGAAATTGTTTCCACAACTTCATCTCCGTAAGGGCAAGAAAATCATGCAAGCACCACAATAGGAAGCGACAAAAGAAAAAGTGGCACAAGATGCGACCATACCTGAAGAAGCTTTAGAAGAAGAGAAAGTTCAAATAGAGGGTTCATTCACCTGGTTGGGTAAGAAATGGGTGGACTATTTGTCCAGCTCATGTTTGTAAATTTATGCTTTGCACTAGTTGCATATCCACATAGTTGGGTACTTTGTAAAAGTGATGTTCATAAAAAAATCACTTATATGCAATAGTGTTTTCTTTAAGCATTACAATGCTAGTTTGGCTTGTTGATAGTCAATTTGAATGCAAAAATTTGGGAGTCAACTTTATTCCATTTTGCAAAATGCATTTCTACTTGTAGTTTGAAAAAGAATTTTAAAACTGTTGTATGAGTAGTTGCAACACATTTAGTATGTTCCAGATGTGTGTAGCACTCAAGTTATACAAGTATTCACTGTGTGAAGCTTGTTTGGGTTCATTTGGAAAAGTCTTTTAGGATCTTATCCTTGATAAGTATTTTGTAGATAAGTAATTCTAAGGTGCTCATCTTCTTCGAATTCTTCTTTGGAAGGATGTTGTTGTGGATAGCCAGAGTGACATGGATAGATGTCAGCTCATCACTTATGGCTTTGAAGAACAAAGGTGAAGGAGAAGGAAGGATAACATGTAGGAAACTTGCGGTGCAGACAAAGTACAACGTAGTTGCAAATTATTTAATGCTTTTGGAGAACAATAGTTTTTCAGTGGGGAAGAGCGATTAGGAGCTCAAAATTTGCCAAAAATTAAAAGTGTCAGAATATTGATAATCTTAGCTTCATATTGAAGAGCTCATCACTCTAAATCCAACGGTGCGAACAAAACTCACACCTGAACTCGTATGCAGAAGTTAGAGAAAGTCAAAGTTTAGGGTTGACTTGATGACATGGCAAAGCCCTTAACCGCACTAAACACGAGATATGCGAGAATGATGGCGGAACCACTGATTTCGGTGAAGCTATGAGTTTTAACGACGGATATTGAGTTTAACTTGCAGTACGATAGATTTGGAGGAGAACATTGTGGAAACACTGGTAGAAGTCATAACTAAGGAAATTTTCGACCAAATGGGATGCAAAAATAGGCTAGATAGACATTTTTGGACATTCTGAACTGATTGGAACAGATTTCAGGATCAAAGGAGTACTTTTGGATAAGATTTTTGCAAAGTGAAGCCTATGGGTGCCCTGGGCAAGCAGAGTGTTGATTCAGTTTATGGAGGAGTTCCAAGATGGAGATGACCTTTTAGGGGTCTTCCAGATTCCATATGTTTTTTGCAGTATCCATTACATTAGTGTTGTAACTTTATTTCTTCTTTGCTCTATATGTGTATGGAGAAAGAGAATTGTTTCAATACTTCAAGTGGGTTGTTGTACTTGTTTATGCTCTTGGTAGTTGGAGTATGGGGTCTTGATTTGAGAGCCCTTAGCTTTTTGATTGTTTCATGACTAACTGTAGGTTTTCATATGTTTAGAGTGAGAGTTATTTGCAAAAGAATGTTTCCTTGAAGGGGGAACTAGCCACTCTTTTTGTCAGCACACTTATGTACTCTTTACCATTGAAGAATTTTGAGCATAATGAGAAGGGTTCATGCCTTTTGAGATGATCCAAGGAGATGTATCCTAGGAGGGGTGAACTCCTTTTTATCACACAAGAACTTAGTTGAAATATTGGGTAATTTGAGATCCTGGGTTGATAGGACTTTTATTTCTGATCATCTTCCCATTATACTACAATGGTGGACGAGCATATTCGACTGGGTATTCCTTTCAAATTTAACAGAATCTGGTTGGAGTATGGGAAATTCAATGAACGAGTAAAAACTTCTTGGCACTCAGTGGCGAGGGAGACTGATATATCCCTGATGACACATATCTCGGAGAAATTACAATATCTCTAGAGTCGTGTCAAGATTTTGGAAAAGGAAAAGAAAAAGTCACTCTCTGTGGAACTTAAATCTATAATTGAAGAGGTCGAAAGACTTAGCAGAAACATTGATCAGGGAGTTCCTACAACCTTCATGCAGGAAAGGGTGAAAGAATTGGAGCATAGAAAGAGGCACATTCTCTAGATACAAGAAACTACTTGCACCTGAAAAGCAGAGCTATATGGCTCCGCGAGGGGGCTAAAAACACCCACTTCTTTCATAAATATGCTAATCGCAGAAAAAATATTAATATTATATGGCATATACCGTGGAGAAATGGGGAGAAAGTATACACTACAGAGGAGATACAAAAAGAAGCAATACACTTTTTTTAGTCTTTCTACCAGGCTCATATGGGCGATCATATTGAAGATCAAATTTGAGGTATGATGGACTACCCTCTTATGTTTAATGAGGAACAAATTGAAGCATTTTATAGCCTAATTACAATTAAAGAAGTTCTTCGAGTGTTGAAATACTTTGCAAAAGACAAATTTCCGGGCCTCGATGGCTGGACAATGGAATTTTCCCTCCATTTCTTTGATCTAATGGGAATGGACCTAATGAATATGGTTGAAGAATTGAGGATCTATGGTTTTGTATATGGGTCCATAAACTCCACTTTTGTTGCAAAGATTCCGAAGGTTACTATCACTACTTCCTTCTTGGATTTCAGACCTATTTCAATTTGTAACATATGTTATAAACTCATCTCTACGATTATAACGAAGCGTATGAATATTACCCTCTCGGCATATATTTCTCGGGAACAATTCAGCTTCCTGCATAATAGATTGATTCATGATGTAGTTGCCACCACACAAGAAACTATACATTCCATCCACATAAGAAAAATAGAGGCTTTGGTCATGAAGGTGGAATTGAAGAAAGCATACGACTGTGTAGATTGGTCATTCGTGTGCCTCATTCTTACAAAGATTGGTCTGGCAGTTCAAAATGTAGAATTGATTATGGCTTGTGTCACATATGTACATTTTGTTGTTCCGGTAAATGGTTATCCTTCTAATTTTTTCAAAGCAAAGAGAGGGTTACAATAAGGATGTTCACTTTCACCACTACTCTTTATTTTGGTTATGGATGGTCTTCGTCAAAAAATTATTGCAGCTTGATCCTCGGCCCTCTTCTACGACATCCATTTGGAAAATCGTGTTGATATAACCCACAATTTTTTTGTGGATGAATTCCTCACTTTTGGGATGGTTTCTAGACAACAATGGTTTCTTCTGCACTATATTATCACAATATTTGGAGAGGCATCAAGAATGATGTTTAATGAAGACAAATTGTTAATCATGTACTCCTATGGTGATCATGAGGAGATTAATAGTATTGCATCTCTCTTTCATTTTCGCACCCAACCCTTGTGTGATGGATTTACTTACCTAGGCTTCCATCTCAAGCTGAATAATTATAGGCTTGTAGATTGGCAATGAGTTCTAGATAAAATTCACCATAAGCTATATTGTTGGTCACATCGATGGCTTACTTTCGAAGGAAGATACATACTGGCACATGCAATAATACAACAGATCTTGGTGTATTGGGCATATCTATATATTCTACCCTTGACCACTATTACTAAGATCAAAAGAATCATGACACATTTCATATGGGCAGTTTTGGATAGGAAAAACAAATACCACCTTATTAAATGAGAGAAGATCACAGTTCCAAAAGAATTCAATGGATGGGGAATTTTGGTTGTAAATATTTTTGGGTGGGCACTCATAATCAAATCAGTATGGCACACTCTATTCCGAGATGGCATTTGGCAATATATAATTGCTATAAAGTATCTACAAAATAAGAAAGTTGATGATTGGATTAGAGAAGGGCACATTGGGAATAAATTCGGTTATTACATTTGGACTAGCTTCAACAAGGTTAAAGTTTGGTGTCTCTAGAGAATTGTATGGACATTTGGCAAGGGAAATCACATCATTGGATTTGATCCATCTCTCAACACAAAATAGTCTTATATTTATAGTAATGGAATAACTTACTAGAACATGGGATGATAATGACTCCTATGTGGATACAAATCACATTTATTGGAAAACAACAGTCTCTAGAAGAATGCATTAGAATTATAATTATGGTGATGATGATGGTTAACATCCAGAGAGACCGATTAGGTCTATCAGACCTTAAGAAGAATAGATGATTAAATAAAACTCTATAATATTGTATTTCTATTCTAAAAAAGAAGTGAAATATATATTCCAAGATCATTGTAGATTGGCTAATTTAATAAGTCAAGAAGATTAGTAATGTGGCACATCTTTTGGAAAGGAGAATGAATGTGAGTAAGGGTCGACCATTCAAGGAGAAAGTGCTTCTCATAGTCAACTCTCTTAGTATCGCAAAGGGGGCAGATTATTTCGTTTCAAGGTGTTTTGAGAATAGTCCAATCCCTGGTTTCACTCGAAATATCATGACAATTATTTCCTATCTTAGAAATGTTCATCTTCATCTTAGCACTGGTATGAAAGATAATTTTGGTTAGTAAAAGTGAGGTTGATCTTAGTTTTCTTTTCCCCGTTATCTCCTTATCCTCCCACAACTTATCCTTAAATTTAGAAGTAATAGTGTTTTTAATATCATCCTTATTCTCCAAAATAATCTCCTCCCTTATCCCCCAATGGTTGAGCCAAGACTAAACATCTTTATGCCATCCTTCCATGAGTCGAAGGGAGGGGTTTTGACTAGAGTTAGAAGCAATCTTGGGGAACCTCGTGGCTTCCATGTTGGATAACTTCTTTTTGTACATAAGATATCTAAACATAACCATGCTTTCAATGGGGGAGAGGTAGGGAGTATTTCCTTTAATTGTGAGATTGTAGGTTATAAATTGTATGAACTATTTTTTACACTTAATTTGTTTTCAAGCTCATAGTAGGCTTTCTAGCCCCCTATAATCCTTTTCTCGATGTTGTATGTGGAAACCTTCTCCAAGTACTTGTTATCTGAGATATTGTAAAGTTATGTTATGTTATGTGATGTCATGCAAAAATAAATAAAATAAAAATAACCCTATATTAAAGTAAAAATTATAAGTTTTTTTTTTTTTGGGAAGTTAAGGTAAATTTAAAATAAAAATAAAAATAGTCCTATATTAAAATAAAAAATTCTACGTTACTATTTTTTTAATTAATTTTTGTTGGGTAGTTAAAGTAAACTTGACTTGGTCAAGTTACCAGGGGTTTTTGAGCTCCAAGTTTATGAGAACCCATGGTAATGGCCATGGTATTCATGTGGAATATCACATATCTAAAGGGAGGAAGAGGTATCAAATTTCTTGAGATGCTAATATTTTAATATACATAAAGATTTGTTCCATATGGACTCTTAGTAAATCCATAGTTAAGATGGATCTAAGCTGATACACAAAATTATCATAATTACTCCTCTCAAATTTAATTATCAAAACTTAGACATAAAAATACTACATTCCTATTCAACTTCATTTCTATTATCCATAGGGATAATACATTTCTATTCCATTTCTAAATATGATGACTTTTTTTTAAAACTTTAAAAAATCAATAAAATAAATATATTTATAACACTGGAATAATGTAATGATCATAAGTTTGGAATATATATATTTGGTGTGTACTTTAAAAAAGTAAACGCATTTAAATAATTTCAACATAAAATTTAGTTTAAATTATTGGATTTTGGAAAAAATCATTCAAATTAATATTATTTAAATTTTATGTGAAATAACTCCAAAAAAAAAACTAAAATTAGTTAGGGTTAAGTGGAAATAATAAATCATAAGTTTAATTTGATATTATTTTTATAGATAGTTAAATTAGTAAATAAAAGGGTAAAGTAAATAAATAATAAATGAGTATAATTTGAAGTAAAGAAAATAACGGAGGGGAGATGATTCTTTTTTAATGAAAAACATTGAGAAATTTTGATAATTTATATATAAAAATATTATTAAAATTGATTAATTTTTTATATTTAAAATAAATTAAAAATCAATTTATATTTTAAATAAAAACTATATTAAAAAATAATAATAATATATGAATATCATATTCAAAATTTTGGTTAGATGGTGAGTTTTAGTAGTTGAAATTGCATTTTCAATTGTATAGATTTAAGCATACATTAGATTTGGGTAGATTTTTTTTTGTGGGGGGGGGGAAGGGGGCGGCCTAGTCCCCTGAAGAAGCTTTATATTAGGCCCAATGTACATTATTTTACAGATATACAAACAGCCATCCATCACACCCACATCAATCAACATATACCGAAATACATTCACTATGATACATATAAGCTCCCGAGTAGTGCCACAATAGTGAGAGGGTGGGGTGCGTGAAAACCGACATCCCAACCACGTGAACTGTGCACTCGGGTGCATTACATTAGATTTGGGTAGATTACACAATAGAAATTTTATATATAGACGAAATGGGTATTCTCATCATAATTCGGGGACAATCTCACGCACATTGTGTGTTTTTGTTGTTTAAAATATATTTGTAAATGCATAAATAGATTTTGCACTCTGAAAAACCCCCAAATACTAAAGTTTTATAGATTAAACAACTTAAACTCAAATTTTTAAAAATCTCCACTAAATATTAATTAAAATTAACCAAAAAATTACTCTTTGTTTATAAATTCAACTACTCTTTCCAAAAATTCCTTACCAAACTATGAGCAAAATTAAGTAAAAAAAAATACCTGAGCAAAATTAAGTAAAAAAAATACCTAAACAAAACCAAAAAGTTCTAACACTAAGAGTGCTACGTTCATATTTTTCCTTTCGAAATCCATACGTATTTAAAAAAATTGTTTCATATCCAGAGATAAATTGAAAATTTAACCACTTCCCAAAAGAACTAAACTCCAAATATAAACATCATTATACGAACTTTAACGCTAAACTTTTATTTTAAAAATCCATGGAATCCGCCTATGCTGGGAGACAAAAGATAACTGGTAGCAACCATTACTTCATTCAATGTCAAATGACAATTATCAATGTATTTCCTTTTCAGTGCATCACCAATTTAATTAAATAATTGAAGTTCGAACATGTAATCCACGTTGCCTGCCGTGTCACCTTCAAACCACCGAATACCATAAACCAACTTCCCCCCTGTAAACCCAAAACCACCGAATACCATAAACTAACTTCCCCCCCTGTAAACCCAAAACCAGCAGACGTGTTTCCATTCACCGCACATAGAAGAAAAAGGCGCCTTCTATCTGTGGAGCCGCCTATATATTAGGAGAAAACTCGTCATAGTCTCCATCAATTCGAGAAGCTTGGTATCTACTAACAACGTTTCAGTCGCAAGATAGCAGGATTTTTGGCAGTGTTGTGAGTGAGGATATTAGAGATTCGTTCTTTCTGTTTTGAGTCTGGGAAAACAATGTCTATTGTGGCACTAATTTGGTGTGAAGAGTTGCAGAAGTTGCGTGATCGCACCTCACAAAAGGAGGGGCAGCAGGGAGTTCCGAGTACTGCTCAACCGCCACCGCTGACATCGCAGTTCACAAGTCATCTGTTGGAGTTAATGGGAGGATTGCAAAATAATAGTAACAATTCTGTTGCTGCCAAATTCGAAAAATGGTTGTCTATTTCGTCGCCCTCTTCTTCGGCCATCTATAACATGATGGATTGCATCTGCCCCTGATCCATTTATCGTATACATTACACAGCGCGCTCTGTGACTGTCATGTATTTAAATGAGTTGGCTATGGATGGCTGTAGGAACTGGAAGTTATAGCATCTATGTAGTACATCTCTGTGTCTATGTTTGTGGGATAGGAGAGCGATGCCACAAGCCTTGTATTTAATATCATAATTTGGTCATTTTGTTTCAAGAGATTTACCTTTGTATAAGTTAAATTTTATAAGTCAATAACCTTCATTAGTGATTTTACAGTGGAAGTCTGCCGGGCTTAATTTGGTTAATTTGATTCTGGTTTCTATGGGGTTTCATTTATATTGTTTTCTCATTATTTATATATAAAAAATGTGATATTTGATGACATCCAATAATTTTTTTCCATGAAATAGAACAGGAACAAAGTCGCAATTCATGGTTAGGCTTTTGCGAAGGAGATTCAAATCAAGCCCAGAGATCATGATCTGAAATCGAACAGGGCTTTCAGCAAAATATGGAGCATTAATAGGGACAAAATCGTCTGGAAAGAGAGGAATATGTAACATGGGCCATTTGTTTTGCCCTAGGTGAACATTTCACTTTCTGGCTGGATATCAGATTGAGGAATAAGGTCACTAGGAGGGCTTATTTCCTGAGGAAAGAGGTACATGATCGTAGTTTCTTCGTGTTCAAATAAATAGGGGATTGGATAGTAATCTTCAACATAACATAACCATAATTTTATTGTAATAGGATAAAAAGCCTCCCAATATAAGCATTTTTTTTCTTGGTTAAAAAAAAAAAATATTTAAAAAAGAAATATATTTTACCTATAAAAATTATTTAGAAAAGGAAATATATTTTACCTAGATTTTAAGTGGCAAATAAAACGCGAAAAAAAATATTTTCAATTGTATTCCTAAAAAACGTATGCAGTGGGAAAGAATCAGCAATGTGGACACTACTTAGTTTTCTCTTCATTCTTTTCCTTTTCTAGCTCTGTTACCAAGTCCCAGAATTGTGGCCTACAAAAACAAGAGTCAATACACTCATATTTGTTTTTGAAAGGCAATCTTTATCTAAATCTGAGCTTTCTCATCCCTAGACATACTTTATACAGCGTGATTCATCCTCCATTTCGTTCATTGTCTACTGTTTTTCTGTTTCTTGGAATGCAATTTTTTTGAAGCCCACTCTGCTTGGGAAACAGTAACTTTTTTGTCCTGAGTGCCCCTTTCTTCTTTGGCGGAATTCTCTATTGTTTCTTCATTTTTTCCCGGAGGAATTGCCATCCTCATGGCTTATATGCTTTTTTCTTTTTTATCTATTTTTTTAATATGTGAACATGTGTTCTGGGAATGTTTTGTTTAAAAATAATTTTTACATTTGAATACAGTATTTTCATAATCTAAAATTTAGCACTATTGAAAATTTTTGTGTTTTCAATTTATGTAATCTCGTAAATCTTTGCTAATGCCAATGTACACATATATTTTCGTATAAGTAATAATATCTCTTTCTGTAATCTATTTTTTTTTTAATTTGCCCAAAATGTTTCCAATATTCTATAAGACCTTATGCACCAAAAAAGAAGAGAAAGATGAGAAAGATTCGAGAGCCTCACTCAGAACGACATTTTTAAACCACCATATTAATTGGATCAAAATATAAAAACCACAAAATTATGAAAAACGATACATTACCGTATCCCAAAACGACGGCCTTTTAAAACATAAATAAATGCCACATTACCTTGTCCAAAAAGCGAAGATGAAAATCCATTGACATGACATAATGTGTATGGTTTTGACAAAGCCATTAACCGGTTTGATACCATGGTAGAAAAAAGGGAGTTAAACTCTGGAATATTAAGTTCCATATATGCAGAAGACATTCCATTTGTTCTATGTAGAGGCCTGGAGTGTTTTGAAATTGTTCAGTGAATGTGGAAGATTGTCCCTTCACTTTATCATTAAAAGAGGGGCAGTTTTAGAGAAGGTAGCTGGTCCCAGAGCTCCACCCCGCAGCCGTATATTCAAGACTACAGTAGAGTACCTTTGTATGTTATATTCTTTGATCTGACCTGAGTTTTGAAAAACCCTCCCCATTGTAGGCATTGCAGAAACTCAGGAAAATACCATTTAACCCCAATACTCTGTTTCAGTTTGTCTGAGTTCCGGACCCAAATACTGAGGACAACCCATTTAAATGTTTAATAAAGATTTGAAATGGGCTCTGATCCCACCCAAAGTGTGATGCATTCAGTTCAGATTCGGGGAAAATAGAAGGGCGCATATTGATATGAAGGCAGCCAAATATGCTTCGACATTATGCTATCCGTCGGTCCCCAGAAAAAAGCAACGCATACACAATATATGTAGCAATGAGTGTGGGCGCTTACATGACAGTCCAGAAGATAACCTGCAGTCGCCGCAATCATACGCGGCGGCCGATGATAGAGGGAACCAGCCTCGCACGCCGCTAACAGAAGCATAAGCAGCAACCCCAAGATGCCCGCTCTGCAGCATAAAAGCGCCGACAATGCAAAGTACCTAACCCTCTGCGTCTTTGTTGTTCCAGTAAACACAGTCCTGGGTATAAACTTTACTGATAAGTCCGCAGCTGGGTAAAAACCCCGGCCACCGTATAGCTCCCTAGACACCAGTCGTGGTAGAACCAGTAGAAACTCCGCCAGAAGGGGCAAAGGACGACCCCGACCATAACTGTGATCACACCGATGGACAATCTTCCCTTGACCTGGGACCCCGCGACCCACAGCAAGGAACCCCAACCTCTCGGCGGCTTCATGCCTGCTGTAGCAGGAAGCTAAAAACCTAGTCTGCGTTATGTCGATTCTTTCCTTTATGTGGTCGAGGAGCTATTTTCCGCCGAGGAGGAAACATAGAGGGTAGCTGAATGCAAATATAAGCATGGTTAATAGTACTGTGACGCAAATATAAGCATCTCATAGGATCTTGTTTGGGAAGTGTGGAGTTTAATAGACTAGTTTGCTTTTCTTTTAGAACATCTTGAAAATTTAAAATTAAATAAATAAATTGAGTAATGGTGGCGCTTATTGTTACATTTATATTCACTCCAATCAATTTAAGGAACTCATTTCTTCAAAATAATAGTAATCAGGTTAAGTATATGGACACCTTAACACTTCGAGCACGGAAATAAATTCGAGAAAAATTTATGATACATTGTCTAATTCTGAGGGCAACAAACCAATATATGCTCATGGTATATTATTCAACTACAGGTATATACAGCGTTGCTCATTAATACAGGGCTATATATATCTACAGTTAAATTTAAGCTATGACATTATCCAGCCATAAGCATATACAGCATCGCCCATTAATAGGTCGATAACATAATAAATAAATATTGGTGGCCGATTCTGAATACGAAAAATCGATGGAAAATGATTTTTCGTTTCGCAATCAGCGATTAAGAGTATTTAACAAGATCCTAGAGGGCTGTAAATTTGATTTGCGTAACTCCATCCGTCATTCCTTGGTTAAGAAGAGGAAAAGCAACCCATGAATGATCGGTGCCCTGGAACGCAACGGTCAGGAAACTCTATGCATTTCTGCGGCGGCACTGAAATCTTACGCTTCTACTAGATGCCATTGAGGAGAGAGGCCGTATCCAGGGGCTCGTACAGAATAGGCACTCACCTCTATAGTTCCAAAATTCTTTTCCTCCTCTTTTCCTTTTATTTTTTGGCTTCTTCTGATGTTTTAAGATTCGCCAGCTAAGTAATCTCATCAGCAGCTGTCATGTTAATATGTTGCCACTACAAAACCTTGAACGCAATTCAGATATTCGAGTGTGGGCGATTCGATCCCGGCAGCTTCCCTTGTGGTTAATTGTCTTTAAGAAAGGGTGCCAGTAAAAAGGGCAAGACAGGCTTCATTTTTATAACTATGTGGAGCATTGCAAATTGGAAAAGGGCAAGACAGACTGCATTTTTATAAATGGTTTCGTATTTATTTATATTTTTTAAAAATAAAAAGTTTATTATAAGTATAGCTAAGTGTTAGATGAGTTTAAATTTTATTAAATTTATTAATAATTATTTTAATAAATAAAATATTTTTTAAATAAAAAATGCATACTCCATAGCTAAAACTCCTTTATTAATTTTATGGTTGATATTACAATTATGTACAATAGAGATATAGTAAAAATATTTCACTTTCATTTTTAGTAATAAATAATATTTTTTGATATCCATATAAAGTAACATAATTTTATAGCATCCAAAATTAGTTTAATTGATCAAGTTCCAAGGCACCTTTGTTATCGAGAGATAATAATAATAATGTTGATTATGATGAAATATTTCAATGTTTAAAGAGAAAAAGTAATTGAAAAAACAAAAGTAATTATTAATAAAAGTAATAAAAAGAAATGTTAAATATATTAAATTTACATGAAATTAAATGTGTCATTAAAATATATAAAAAAATTTAATAAATAAAATATTTTAGTATGGAGCGCTGACTAATATTAATGTGCATTTGTCAAGTCTCACTAACACAATCAGGTGAATATGGGCTTCATTAGTAAGTCCATCCATTATCAAATCTCACGGGGTGGTTGCACCTATCTTAGGGGGAGGAGACATACTAAAAAATCGAGTCAGCGTAAGGCTCATGTGTGATATTCACGTGTATCTAAAAATATATTAATAAAGATAACATTTTAATATGGACAATATGGTTAGTAAATGAAAGATTTCAATATTTATGATAAGTAAAATAATTTAAGTAATCTTACTATTTTATATTTTGGTTTTTTTAGTTATATTTTTCTGCGAATTTTGTCTAACATTCAACAAAAAATTGTTGAAATTTTAAGTTTAAGTTGTGTAGTTTACACAATGCTTAGTTAATAGACAAAATGGTCATTCAACAAAAAATTGTTGAAATTTTAAGTTTAAGTTGTGTAGTTTACACAATGCTTAGTTAATAGACAAAATGGTCTTTTCTTTGAATCGCACAATGCAATTTTTGATGAGATTGTGCTTTTTTATTGCTTCAAATGGATTTTTAATACATAAATGGATTCATCACCTGAAAAACCTCTAGGACACTTGAACTTTGCAAATTAAATAGCTTAAACTTATGATTCTTAAAAATCTCTATTGGATTTTGACAAAATTAACTAAAATAAATGCTCAAAAAAGTAATTTTGTTTATCAAATTGACTAATTAAAAAATGCTCAAAAAGGGTATTTTTGTTTATCAAAGAGACTATGTTGCTACACAACCCAAGGGCAACTCCTATTTCCACCCCTATTGAAATATAAATGCAGTCTGACATGCTAGCGGAATAGGAGTTGCCTTGCATTTATATTTCCCTCAAAGTTGACTTTGGCATGTTAGCAACAAGGCAACTCCTGTTCCCTGGCATGTTAGACAACATTTATATTTCAATAGGGGTGGAAATAGGAGTTGCCCAACCCAAGTGTCCAAAGTTATTTTCAAGGTGCATTTATGCAGTCAAAATTGTGATTTAAAGAGAAAAAAAATTATGCATAGTGAAAATCTCTCTCTCTATATGAGGTTGTCACCATCAGTCTCAACCCTTGTTTAATCCATGGCTAAGATGGATCTATAGTTATTCAACTATTTTAAATTTTGGAGTTTTTGACCAACCAAACAATTTTTTTATCATATTATTATTTAAAATCTGAATTTAAATACATAAATAAATTTAACACTTCAAAAAATCCATTAAAAACTTGGATTTAATTCAAACTTGTAATTTTAACCTCTTACCATATTTAAAATAAATTCTGCTATAAGAAAAATGTATAAAAACCTTTCCAAACATAAAACAATAAAATTACAATGATCTTACAACAAATCTATTAATTCAAATCTTAAAAACCTAAGGATTTATTCTTTCAAATATGAGGAAAGAGATTAAAAATAACAAAAATCTCTTATAAAGCTCAAACAAAATTGCATCTTATAAATCTCAAACGAAATTCCGTCACACTTTAGATTAAGGATGCATCCCACAAATGGGAGGTCATTTTTCCATCTTAGTTTAGAAAAAAATAAAAATAAAAAATTTAAATCTTTTCTTACTCCTTAACCTCGTTAATGAAAGTTATTATTATTTTAGAAGTGTAATATACAATTTTAATACTTAGTAATTAGTTTTTTAAGCAAAAAATAATTGATAATTTTAGATATTATTGGGAAATCAATGAGAATGATGCATTGTAAAATATTAATAACATTAAAGATATTGTTACTTCTAAGTTCAAAAAAAATAAGAATGTGGTGTGAGAAAGATTTAGCGGCTAAAAGAAAATTAAGTTATTATAAGAAGGTCATCAACCCCACCCTAGAAGATCAAAAGTATCTCTCTATTTTAACTAGCTCAAAGAAGAAAATTAATATAGCAAAAATTAGAACGAATTCTCATGAGCTCCATAGTGAAACAACTCATTGGGCAGTTCCTAAAACACCATAAATGGAAAGGATCTGCCATATATGTGAGAATAGGAACATCCAGGATGAAAACCACTTCCTCTTAGAGTGCCCCGCATACAACCACATTAGATCTCAATTTCACAATCTTTGTTACAACACTTACATTCGCAGCTTTTTACAATGTCAAAATTATAGTGAGCTCGGGAGGTTTCTCTTCAAGCTTTTTGAGCATAGAAATAAAATCTTAAATCAAAATAAATAATTTGTTTCTCTAGGTCCGATAGACCAAGGTTTGATCTCAATGGATGTTAACCATCATCATCATCATAATATTAAAAATTAATATAAAAATTTAGCAT
>APFE030615599.1:1433-27015 GCA_000404065.3 Pinus taeda | reverse complement strand
CAATGTACAAAATTTTATAATTTTTTTTTTTGTTTTTTTTTAATATTTCTCATTGAATAAAGCTATTTTTATTTGCAATTATTTGGTAATTCTATACTTATTATAAATTGTTTCGCCAACCCAAAAAAAAAAATATCTCAGGAAAAGTTTTATTGCTGAAAAATACTTTTGACCAAATCACCTCTTGTCATATTTACAGAAAAAAAAAGAACATAAAACCAAACACTATAAAAAACAATAGCACTTTTGAAGGTGGGCATTTAGCAAGTTTAGGAAAAAAAATTATGCATAGTGAACATAAAAACAAACACTCTATCAAATGAGCAGTACTTTTAACTTACAGATTTGGGTCTTTCTCGTTATATTTCCGGACATCATGTTTATATATTTATGTTTTTATTCGGAGCTAAACCAACTTATATGTATGGCTTTTGTAAGCAAGCCAACAATTTTAAGCTAGACATTGTGGACATCGTCTATTTTTTTTGCATAGGAACAGTCGAATTTAGAAAGTTTGGAATGCATTAAGTTGTATGGACAGATATATAAAAATTAAGTAGTAGTTGTTGTTTTTTTTTGGTTAAATATAGCTTAATTGAATTAAAATAAAATATTTATAAAACTATATAATAATGAGAAAAAATAATTTAACATTTTAATAAATGAAACGAATATTTTTTAATATTCAAAAAATTATTTAGTTTAATATTTTAATTTTCAAAAACTTTAATAGAACTTCATAAAATCTGTTTAAACAAAATTAATTTTCAAAATATTTAGTTTAATATTTATTTATTTTTCAAAACTTTAATAATTCATAGAATTTGTTTAAAAATTTCAAAAATAATTGAAAGTCAAAATTGTTTTTACCAAAATAAAAAACAATATAACATGTCAATAACAAGTAGTATCATGTGTTGTGTTCTCTCTTTGGATTTGGGTTGGGCAGACATTGTTCATCCCAATCCCAACACCCCATTTTCATCCTCCTTTGTCAAGTAAAATACTTACATGTGGAAAGGGTTTTGCGCTTGTCGTCATTTCACAATCATTTTCTCTCCTTTTCTAATAATGACGTCAATCGTTCGATTCCTCCGAATGCGATTTCTTAGTCGTTTGTTCCACCATCCTCACATCCATGTAGAAATTTCATCGTAGATCACCTAACAATGCAATATACTAAAGAAAAATACTTGATCTACTTCTACAAACAAATTTGCAGAAGCTGAATCGATTTTGAGTAAGATCAAATAGAACACATATAACAGATGAAGAAGAAATCAATCACACATGAACACAGAAGAATACTCTGGGGAAAGCCTCAACTAAAAACCCCGCTATCTGTATTATCATACAAGTGGAAATATCTCAAGATTACACAAAGCTTTAGCGCACAAGCTATCCAACTCTCAGTACAATCCCTCACTGCTTTTCATAGACATAATAGACAACACATATGCCTTTCTTCAGTCCTCCAAGCCTCCTATTTCCTTGTGCAGTTTCTCCTGGGTCCTCAAGCTGCCACCTGTGTGTAATTACCTCACACACTGCTCACTGACCTCTGAAATAACTGCGGAATCCTCAAGGAAAGAATTCCTTCTGCATGCAAGAGATATCCTCATGGGAATATCCTTGGAACTAATAGTACATTGTCCCATCCTTTGATCTCAACTAGGTCTCTGTCTGAACTGACATGCATGAGTTATTTATGAGAGAATATTCAGTTATCTAAAGTACACTAGTTGCATGCATGCATGCATTTACTAACTGAACTCACAATCAGTTCCACACACTGTTCGAACTAATCTAACTAGACTTAACTCAGTTAACTAAGCTAACTAATTACAGCTCAAAGTATAACTCATCATGATCTCCTTAATTAAGGGATAACTTCCTCAATCAAAGGGATAATTGTTGCATGTCTTCACATAGACTTCATGTTTGATTTTCTCTAACTAATTAACTCAAGATGAATTAATTAATTATTTTACAAACAATTGCTGAGCTCAATCTAAATTTTAATTCACAATTTTAATCTAGGGACTAATTAAAATTGGAATGTATCCCGAAATGCTATTTATAGGAATGCTATTTTTAGCATTTCTTATTGCTATTTTCAACACTCCCTCTCAACAAGAAAGGGATTATCTGTCACCCCGATCCTGTCTCTATGGAACTTGAATTTGCATTTTGACAATGCCTTAGTCAAAATATTTGCATCCTGCTCCATGGTTGAAACATACTGCAACAAAATGATCCTCTTCACCACACAGTCTCAAAGATGATGATAACGGATATCGATGTGCTTGGACCTATCGTGAAATACTAGATTCTCAGAGAGTTTGATACAACTCTGATTATCGCAATAGATCACAGTTGGATCCATCCTCTGATCAAACAACCCAACTAGAATTTTCGGCATCCAAATGGCCTCACATGCTGCCTAACTAGCAGACATGTATTCAGCCTCTGCTGAGCTAAGTGCAACTGACCTCTGTTTCCTGTTGTACCAAGAAACTACAGCGGAACCAAGGTTGAAAATTCCTCCTGAAGTGCTCTTCCGATCTAATGGACTCCCTGCCCAATCTGCATCTATGAAGCCCTGAAGCTTCACTCCCTATGTCCGTTTGTACCATAATCCATACTGAGATGTACCTCTGAGATATCTCATCACATGCTTAGCTGCCTTCCAAAATAGCTTGGTAGGTTGAACCATAGCTTGACTCTGTTGGTTCACCACAAAGCACAAATATGGTCGTGTGTTCACTAAATACATCAATCAACCCACAAGATGCCGATGCACAGTAGCAACTACTACCTCACCTGAAGTAGCATCCTCTTTCCTTCAGTTATCTGCTAGAGGAGTTTGCATGTGCTTGCACTTCTCCATGTGGAACCTCCTGAGTATCTCATTGGCATACTTGCCTTGAGACACAAACACATCCCCATCCTTCTGCCACACTTCCATGCCTAGAAAGTAGTGCATGAGACTCATGTCTTTCATCTCGAACTCTCTTGCAAGGTCCTCCTTGCAAGACTTGATCAATTTATCATCACATGTTAATATTAGATCATCAACATAAAGAACAATGATCAATGGCTTACCTTCTACCATGACGTGGTATAGGTTCGTATCTGCTTCACTCTTTGTGAAGCCCAACCCAGTGAAATAGTTTTCGATCTTGGTGTACCAAGCACGAGGTGCTTGCTTCAGCCCATACAAAGCTCTCTTGAGTCGACACACATGCGACTCTCGATCGAAGTTCTCAAATCCTTCTGGTTGCTCTATGTACACCTCTTCCTCAATCTTGCCATTGAGGAATGCAGTCTTCACATCCATCTGATGGATCTTCCAATCCCTCTGTGCTGATAGTGCCAACATCGATCTGATAGATGAGTACCTTGCTACAGCATAGTCGATCCCCTCGACCTGTGAGAAACCACGGGCAACAAACCTTGCCTTATGTTTCTCCACACTACCATCATTTGCTTGCTTTACCTTGTAAAGCCAACGGGAACTCACCACTAACTTGTTCTCTAGTCTTGGAACAACATCCCAAACGTTGTTCCAAACTATGGAGTCATACTCCTCCACCATAGCATCACTAGATCCTCTGCATTTGGCTGCTCTGCATCAGTCTGAGGCTCCTCCTCCTTAGGATCCAAAAGTTCCTCCTCTGCATGGAACTTGAGCTCCCTCTCAAGGGAAATTCACATGGCCTTCTGCTCGTTGAACTTTAGATCTCTGCGTACCACTGTCCTCTGACTAGTGGGCAAGAATACCCGATAGTTGTTGGGTGTATCAGTGTACCCCACAAGTATCCCCAACTCTGTTGTTGGCATTCACTTCTTCCGAGCATCTTTCGTCACATAGAAAAATACGATGAGCCAAAGATCCTGAAGTGACTCACATCTGGTCTCTTCCCGGAGAAAGCCTCCTCTGGTGTCTTCATCCCTAGTATGTGATGCGGCCTTCTATTCTGCAAGTATGCCCGAGCTGCTCCCACAATCAGTCTGTTCTTCCTTTCAGCCATCTCATTCTACTGTGGGTTATGGGGGTGCCATCAACTTCCGTTTAATTTCTTCTGTTGCACAGAAGTCCTTAAACTCTTGAGAGACATACTCTCTACCATTGTCTCTTTACAAGGCCCTTATCTTCTTTCTTATTCTTTCTTAACCAAGGCTTTGAACTCACAAAACCTTGAGAAGGTTTGATCCTTCTTCTGCATGAAATAGATCCAACATCTACGAGAAAAATCATCAATGAACATAGCATAGTACCTTTGTTTAGTGGCAGAGGCTGTCGAGAATGGTCCACACACATCTGTATGAACTCGCTCCAAGTTGCTCCAGCTCGACTATCTCGATCTTGAAAGGAAGATTTTGCATACTTCTTCAGGGTACAACCTTTGCATGTATCCACTTGCTCAAGTTTACCCTTGGGAAGTCCGGTAGAAATATGTTGCATGATCTTCAAGGCCCCATGGTGCAAGTGGCCAAATCTTCTATGCAATAGCTCGCCAATATCTTGGCTTTGCACCAACTCTGCTTTGGAACTCAATGTAGCACAATCATCTACCTCTAGCTTGTAGAGATTATTTACTCGAATCTCAATCCTCTTCGTCTATCCCGTGGCGATGTGTCTCAGGAATGCCTTTCCTTTATTGAAGACTACATCATAGCCTTTGTCTTCCGACATTGCGACGGATACTAGGTTCTTCTTCAGTCCAGGCACATACTTTACATCAGTCAGGGTGAGAGGAGCTCCATACTCCCTCTAAAACACAACCGTGCCTTCACCTAAAACACGGTACTTTCCATCATCGCCCATCTCTATGTGCATCTGGAGGTACTTCTCCTCCAAGGTACTGAATAAACTCTTGTCATGTGGAATGAGGCTCCATTGTCCAGGTACCAAACACAACCCACCATCGATGAACCCATGCATGTGATGAGGGTGAAATCCAATTCGAACTGTGAGGCTAGTGCCTCACCATCTGATCCTTTCGATGATCCTTTCTTGGATTTCTTTTGTGGACAATTTGTTGCATAATGGCCCACCTCATGACAATTAAAGCATTGCACTTTAGATTTGTCAATCTTATTCCCACCATGGGAAGAACTCGATTTGGAATGGGAAGCCTTCCCTTTCCCTTTCCTTGCCTTATTGGATAAGGCTAGATTTTCTTCATCCTCCTTGGATGAAGAACCATCTATGGTGCTCCTCCTAATCTCCTTTTGCATCAGATCCGACCACAGTCTTTACCAATTTGGAAGTTTCTCTCTTCCATTCACTGAGTCCTGGTAGCTATTCCAACTCTTAGGAAGACCAAGGAGAGCAAGACTCACCATGTCATCTTCGACTATCGTGATTCCTACACTTCCAAGCTCATTTCTGCAGGTGGTGAGCTTGTTCAGATATGTAGAGATCGTGTCGCCCTTTTCACACTTGATTTTCCAATGCTTTTCCTTCAGCACCAACTTCCTCTGGTCGCTATTGTTCTGATATAGATCCTTCAACGTCTTCCACATTGAAAATGGTGTCTCCATCCCATGGAGACTCGACACAATATGGTCTCGAACTCCCTCCAGAAGAATCCTCTTCGCTCTCGCCACACATTTCTCCCATTTTGCCAATTATTGGGCATTAGTTGTTGCTGGCTTGGGGATTTCTTGATCAATGAAGTCCTTTAAATCGTTGTCCTCTAATACCGCTTCCATGCGATCCTTCCAGGGTATGTAATTCGAGCTGCCATCTAGGGCATACTCGAGTCTCATGCCATTGAACGCCATTGGTGAACTTTGAGATGTGATAAGAAATCGATTATGTACCTACAATCAAGAATTTCAAACTTCAAACTTCTCCCTTCTTTGTATACTGTTCTCCGCTTTGATCACCTTTGCTTTGATACCATGTAGAAATTTCACCGTAGATCACCTGATAATGCAATATACTAAAGCAAAATACTTGATCTACTTCTACAAAAAAACTTGTGGAACCTTAATCGATTTTGAGCAAGATCAAATAGAACACATATAACATATGAAGAAGAAATCAATCACACATGAACACGGCAGAATACTCTAGGGAAAGCCTCAACTAAAAACCCCGCTATATGTATTATCATACAAGTGGAAATATCTCAGGATTACACAAAGCTTTAGCTCACAAGCTATCCAGCTCTCAGGACAATCCCTCACTACTACTCATAGACATAATAGACAACACATATGCCTTCCTTCAGTCCTCCAAGCCTCCTATTTCCTTGCGCAATTTCTCCTAGGTCCTCAAGCTGCCACCTATGTGTAATTACCTCACACACTGCTCACTGACCTCTGAAATAATTGTGCAATCCTCAATGAAAGAATTCCTTTTGAATGCAAGAGATATCCTCATGGGAATATTCCTACAACTGATAGTACACTGTCCCATCCTTTGATCTCAACTCTGCCTCTGTTTGAACTGACATGCATGAGTTATTTATGAGAGAATATTCAGTTATTTGAGGTACACTAGTTGCATGCATGCATGCATTGACTAACTAAATTCACAATCAGTTCGACAAAATGTTGGAACTAATCTAACTAGACTTAACTCAGTTAACTGAGCTAACTAATTACAACTCAAAGTACAACTCACCCTGATCTCCTTAATTAAGGATAACTTCCTCAATCAAAGGGATAACTGTTGCATGTCTTCACATAGACTTCATGTTTGATTTTCTCTAACTAATTAACTCAAGATGAATTACTTAATTATTTTACAAAGAGCTGTTGAGCTTAAATTTGAATTTTAATTTAGGAACTAATTAAAATTGGAATGTATCCCGAAATGCTATCTACAGGAATGCTATTTTTAGCATTTCTTATTGCTATTTTCAACAATCCATTTCTCTATTGGCACTACATCTCCGCACTTAGCACAAAAGCATGCTTCTCGTTTGAATATGTGGTTCGATTCACCACATTGAGCCACCCACCACCAATTCCACTTGGCCAGATGTCGCACAAGGTCATTCTTTTGGGCTACACAAATAATTGATCGCTCCTGAAAATATATGCCCACTCCAACATCAATGGCTCGATTCCTCTAGACATGGTCCCTCAACCATTTGTTCCACCATCCTCGCGGTTTTGAGAGTTTTGGAGTTCACTTCTATAACCTTAATTTCCAAAGAACTTCTCAAGATCATGTACTACTTGAGATATCAACTTGAGATTTCTTGTGATAGTAGAACCACAATATTTAATTTCTGCTAGAACAAGTACAAATTCTAATTTAATTGATTGCTTTTGATCAAATAAGACCATGCTTAAAAACTTTTTACACTATAAAATTTCTATAAATTTTATTTAAACAAATTTAGCAATGAGTTGTTTCTAATGGTATCAACCTAACTTATCTCTACTAATTTCATTGTTTTTCTACACTGAATTTGCAACTATTTCTTCGGTTGAAACATTGTAACATGTACAATAAAGTTACAAACTCTAATAAAATTTAAAACCACTAGAAAACTTTCTTTATTGAAACCTTCAATTTATATATATGGATTTCAATGTTGAATTTGCAACGTGTCGCAGTTAAACTATATATAAACAATTAATTGTTGCTTGTCTTCATCACACTTATATTTTTGACTTTATACAAGTGTTTTGATCAACTTCATAATTTTTAACAAACATCACAATTTTCCTCAAGCAACAAATTCAACTTTAAGATTTTAAACAGTCACTTATAACAATACTATATTTTTTTTACGAAAATTGCCATAAACAATTGAGCTACTAGATGTGTATTCTTGGTTGAATGTTTGTCCATTAAATAAGGTTGTCGTGATATAATTTTATTCAATGGCACTATAAACTATTTTCATGAACACTAATTATCCATGGAGCATAATTTCAATATTCATCTAATTGGTTTTGTCTTAAATGTAATGGCATTTAATATTACTAAAAGTCGAACTTGCATAAAAATAAATTACACATTTTGGACTTATTTAATTCCGGTAAGCAAAATTTCTTTTGAAATGAAAAGTTGAAAATTTAACCACTTCCCAAAAGAACTAAATTCCAAATATAAACATCATTAGACGAACTTTAACGCTAAACTTTTATTTTAAAAATCCATGGAATCCGGCTATGCTGTGAGACAAAAGGTAACCGGTAGCAACCATTACTTCATTCAATGTCAAATAACAATTATAAAAGCATACTAATCGAATCTCGAAAATAATCCATGCATTTCCTTTTCAGCGCATCAGCAATTTACTTTAATGATTAAAGTTTGAAGATGTAACCCACGTGGCCTGCCGTGTCACCTTCAACCCACCGAATACCATAAACCAACTTCCCCCCTGTAAACCCAAAACCAGCAGACGTGTTTCCATTCACCGCACATAGAAGAAAAAGGCGCCTTCTATCTGTGGAGCCGCCTATATATTAGGAGGAAACTCGTCATAGGCTCCATCAATTCGAGAAGCTTGGTATCTACTAACAGCGTTTCAGTCGCAAGATAGCAGGATTTTGGCAGTGTTGTGAGTGAGGATATTAAAGATTCATTCTTTCTGTTTTGAGTCTGGGAAAACAATGTCTATTGTGGCACTAATTTGGTGTGAAGAGTTGCAGAAGTTGCGTGATCGCACCTCACAAAAGGAGGGGCAGCAGGGAGTTCCGAGTACTGCTCAACCGCCACCGCTGACATCGCAGTTCACAAGTCATCTGTTGGAGTTAATGGGAGGAGTGCAAAATAATATTAACAATTCTGTTGCTGTCAAATTCGAAAAATGGTTGTCTATCTCGTCGCCCTCTTCTTCGGCCATCTATAACATGATGGATTGCATCTGCCCCTGATCCATTTATCGTATACATTACATAGCGCGCTCTGTGTCTGTCATGTATTTAAATGAGTTGGGTATGGATGGCTGTAGGAAGTTATAGTATCTATGAAGTACATCACTGTGTCTATGTTAGTGGGATAGGAGAGCAATGCCACAAGCCTTGTATTTAATATCATAATTTGGTCATTTTGTTTCAAGAGATTTACCTTTGTATAAGTTAAATTTTATAAGTCAATAACCTTCAATAGTGATTTTACAGTGGAAGTCTGCCGGGCTTAATTTGGTTAATTTGATTCTGGTTTCCATGGGGTTTCATTTATATTGTTTTCTCGTTATTTATATATAAAAAATGTGATATTTGATGACATCCAATCATTTTTTTCCATGAACTAGAACAGGAACAAAGTCGCAATTCATGGTTAGGCTTTTGCGAAGGAGATTCAAATCAAAATCAGAGATCATGATCTGAAATCGAACAGGGCTTTCTGCAAAATATGGAGCATTAATAGGGACAAAATCGTCTGGAAAAAGAGTAATATGTAAAATGGGACATTTGTTTTGGCCTAGGTGAACGTTTCACTTTCTGGCTGGATATCAAATTGAGGAATAAGGTCACGAGGAGGGCTTCGATATCAAATTGAGGAATAAGGTCACTAGGAGGACTTATTTCCTGAGGAAAGAGGTACATGATCGTAGTTTCTTCGTGTTCAAATAAATAGGGGATTGGATAGTAATCTTCAACATAACATAACCATAATTTTATTGTAATATGATAAAAAGCCTCCGAATATATTTTTCCTGGTTAAAAAGAAATTTTTTTATATTATGTAAAAAAGGAAATATATTTTACCCAAAAAAAATATTCACAGTTATATTCTTTGAAAAACATTTACAATCGAAAAGAATCAGCAATGTGGACACAACTTATTTTTCTCTTCTCTTCTCTTATTTTTTTTTTTTTCCTTATTTTTTGGCTCTGTTTTCTTTTTTTTTTTTTCTCTCTTTTTTTTTTTGGCTCTGTTGCCCAGTCGTTGTGGTCTAAAAAACAAGAGTCAATACACCCAAATTTGTTTTTGAAAGGCGTTCTTTATCTAAATCTGAACTTTCTGATGCATGGACACACTCTATACCCGGTGATTCATCCTCCATTTAGTTCATTGTCTACTATTTTCTGTTTCTTGGAATGCAATTTTATGGAGGCCACACACTTTATACCCGGTGATTCATCCTCCATTTGGTTCATTGTCTACTATTTTCTGTTTCTTGGAATGCAATTTTATGGAGGCCACACTGTTTGGGAAACAGTAACTTTTTTGCCTGGGTGCTTAACTTTTTTGTCGTGGGTGCTCCCTTCTTCTTTGGCTGAATTCTCCATAATTTCTTCATCTTTTAAATTCTCCATAGTTTCTTCATCTTCTGAATTCTCCAGGATGTGAATCTGTAACTTTTTCATCTGTCTACATGTGTTTTAGGAGTGTTCCCGCATAGGAGAAATAGATAGGTGAAAATATCTATTTCATAGTCTATTTTTTTTAAATTTGCCCAAAGTGTTTCCAATATTCTCTCAGACCTTTTGGCTTGTGGTGCCAAAAAAAAGAAAATTTGAAATTTGAAAGCCTCACTCAAACCGACATTTTGAAACCACAATGTTAATTGGACCGACATTTTGAAACCACCATGTTTTATTAGATCAAAATATAGAAACCACGAAATTATGAAAAACCATGCATTAGCCCCAAAACGATGGCCTTCCATTTAAAACAAAATCATAATCTTTCTGTATATCAAAATTGATAATAAAAAAGCTTTTAAAACATAAATAAATGCCACATTTCCATGTCCAAAAAGGGAAATGGATTTAGAAAATCCATTGACATGACATAATGTTTAAGGTTTTGACCAAAAGCCATTAAACCCGCTTTTAAAACATAAATAAATGCCACATTTCCATGTCCAAAAAGGGAAATGAAAATCCATTGACATGACATAATGTTTAAGGTTTTGACCAAAAGCCATTAAACCGTTTGATACCATGGTAGAAAAAACTCCTCTGGAATATTAAGTTCCGTTTGATACCATGGTAGAAAAAACTCCTCTGGAATATTAAGTTCCATATATGTAGAAGGCATTCCATTTGTTCAACTATGTGGAGGCCTGGAGTGTTTTGAAATTGTTCAGTGAATGTGAAAGATTATCCCTTCACTTCATCATTAAAAGAGGTGGCAGTTTTAGAGAAGGTAGCTGGTCCCAGAGCTCCACCCCGCAGCCGTATATTCAAGACTACAGTAGAGTACCTTTGTATGTTATATTCTTTGATCGGACCTGAGTTTTGAAAAACCCTCCCCATTGTAGGCATCGCAGAAACTCAGGAAAATACCATTTAACCCCAATACTCTGTTTCAGTTTGTCTGAGTTCCGGACCCAAATACTGAGGACATCCCATTTAAATGTTTAATAAGGATTTGAAATGGGCTCTGATCCCACCCAAAGTGTGATGTATTCAGTTCATATTCGGGGAAAATAGAAGGGCGCTTATGGATATGAAGGCAGCCAAATATGCTTCGAAATTATGTTATCCGTCGGTCCCCAGAAAAAAGCAACGCATACACATAATATATGCAGTAATGAGTGTGGGCGCTTACATGACGGCTCAGAAGATACCCTGCAGTCGCCGCAATCATACGCAGCGGCCGATGATAGAGGGAACCAGCCTCGCACGCCCCTAACAGAAGCATAAGCAGCAACCCCAAGATGCCCGCTCTGCAGCATAAAGCGCCGAAAATGCAAAGTACCCAACCCTCTGCGTCTTTGTTGTTCCAGTAAACAGTCCTGGATATAAACTTCACTGATAAGTCCGCAGCTGGGTCAAAACCCCGGCCACCGTATAGCTCCCTAGACACCAGTCTTGGTAGGCAACCAATAAATCCCATGCTATTGGGTATTTAAGGAGTTGTCTATAATGCGACTTTTTGGAGATTCCGGTGACGGAATCCGACGGAAAAAATGAGGTTAAATCTTGATTTTTAGCAGTTAAAATGGTTTTTTAACTGTATATTTGGATTCAGCGCCCTGGAAAACCCCTGGGAGCCATTGATTGTGCAGAAACTAGCTATCAAACTTGGGATTCCAATGAATTGCTGCCGGATTTTGACCGGAAAAATCCGCCAGAAAAACTTTCAAAAAGTCGCGTTATAGACTACTGCGGTATTTAATACTCTTAAGAGTACATTTGGTCAACCAAAATACATCTCGGCATTCGCATGGGCATGAACATGGCAAGCGATATTTAATGTGACTGGGCATGCACCCGATAGCATCTCCACCATACCATGCCCATAACATGCACCATGTGTATAGTCCCGATTCCCCGGCTAATTCCCGGCGACTCGACCGCCTTCCTATTCCCGCAGGGTAAAAGCTCGTTGTACTTATGCAGTGAATACAGGTTGGAGACAAGAACACCCTGACTCCTTTGGTGTAGACGTAATTAACGCAGGTACACTTTCACTCACGCGTTCAATATTTCAAACTGAGCACTCCCGCTAGAAAATTTTGAATTTTTTTTTAAATGAACTTAATAGTGATGCGAGAGTAAGCAGGAGTTATTGATGCAACGGAATTGCTCAGATGTGCTCAAAATTGAAGACGCTACCCAGGCTTCCGCCACTTTAACTTCAGCAGAAAGTCGTTGAAGCGCCACTTTAACTTCAGCAGAAAGTCACTGATAAACTTCAGCAGAAAGCTCTGATTCGGTTCGGATTCTATGGGTCACGGATTCTGGTAGTAGCGAGCATAGCCATCCAAGATTTTCGGTTCAGATTCTATGGGTCACGGATTTTGGTAGTATCGAGCATAGCCATCCAAGATTTGTGCAAGGGCATGATATGAGGACGCCTGCAGTTTGGGAGATTGAAAAATTCATTGGCTTCACTCATCTTCATGGAAGGAGATATCGACGATGCCCCCTTCGTTATACCAAGATTTGAATGGTTCGTCTGCCTGGTTCGGAGATTCTACTTATTATTGCAGCGGAGGATATGGGAATCCCAATACCTGCAGCCCTGGCACTTACTCATAGCCCTTCAAGGCAGTGCACCCCAAAGCCACGATTGTTTCTTCTTCTCGCTCCACCGACGGATCCACCTTGCGTGTGAAGCTTCGAATTAAAAAAGAAAGACCTCACTTCATTTCTTTCGACCAATAATGTCAACATAGTGACGGAAAATCTAATGCTGCCTCCCTCAATCCAGGGTTCCTCTTGGCAATCTCCATGGACGCCAAGTCTGGATACCATCGCTGAAATCGACAACCTGCTTGGAGATTTATAAACATATGGGTGAAGAGATTGCAAGCTATACTAAGCATTTTCTTGTTGTGTTGTTAAAATATGATATAATTCCCAGATATTCATTTATTTTGAGAAATGTATATTGTAATGCTGAAATTGAAATACATTAATGTTTGTAAAGATATTTCATTATGGTACTAGTCAACTGTGAGGGTGTTGTAGCCGGAGAATCATTTTATCTCACTTTCTAAATTTTTCTTTTGTTCTTTGAGTAAGATCAAGCATGGACAAAACTTTCACATAGATATATGCATTGTTTTGTTCTATATACTATGTGGACATCTTGAATATATTCGGTGCACATATTGATTATTCATTTAATTCATTTCTTTGAATGTTTCTGCTCATAACTTGATAAAGGGTTTACCGAGCGTGATACATGATGTCTATGATATATGATACATGATATTTGACAACCCGAATATGCAACAACCTGTTATGTTTTCAATATAAAGCTTGTTTTTTCTGCTGACAGAATCCACAGCAACATGAGCCCTCATTCCTCGGATCACGATAGCACTTTCCCATCAACGAGAAACTTCCATGGCCGCTGCACTTCCGGTTCCACAATTATATATGAAGTTCAGGAACTATTTACTTCCCTTTAACATCGAGATGTAAGATATTTTTGTTTGCGGTGTGTGTAAATACGTGAGTGTTATCGGTTAGTCTATTGGTGTCTAGTTGTTATCAAATCTGAAATTTAAATGGTGTAGAGAGCCTGAATTATTTAGTTAAAAAAATAAATAATAAAAAATTACTAAAATTTTCCATAACTTTAGCATTTTATTTACGCAATAATAAGATAACGACATTTCCATATTTTATTTTAGTCACATAAATGGGTAATTTTCTGTTTAACATTGTGAACTAGACTCCACGTGATTTTAAATAAAATAATCCTTTCACAAATTTCACTTTCACATTTTAAAATAATAACGACATTTTAAAACCACAACATGGCATTCAAAACTCGAATTTGGACGTAGCTTAAACTTTAATAATTCAATTCACTCATTCATAATTCCAATTATTCATATTTAACTTGTATATTGATTATGTAAAAGGATATTAAATTTAATCTTACATGATATTAAACTTAATAATTGGCGATCATGTTAATTTTGTTAAAGATGGCTAAAAGCACTCATATATTGCACACAAAGGTGTATGCACTCAAGGCACACATTACATTCAAAGATTACTCTAATATATAGAGTTTTTCCGATATAATTTATTTCAAAATTAAAAGAAGAGGTTGAGAGAATTTCTCAAACATCTCAAATATAGGATGTAAGCATTAACTCCAACATCCCCTCTGCTTACATTACATAAATTTATTGAAATCATCCACAAATAACAAAATACACAGTCATTCTTTAACTGGTTTACAACTTCATTATAGACTCCATCAAGCTGCCTCATAACCCTCGTAACGCTGTAGTCGGAAAGTTGGATTCTCGAGTTCGACTCCTAAACTCCCGAATCAAGGACCTCCCGAAGTCAATTATTGAACAACATCCCAAGTCGTCGCATAACCTCATTAGAAGACCACTCCCATGTCTCCAACGAATGAGGGATTCTTCCCAAGATCCGCAACTACCATACTATCTAGACAACCATCCATGTTGAGCCTTTTCACTGCGTTGTTCTAAAAAAGTTTAAGAGGTTCAAATTCTTCATAGAATTAATCATCAAAATTCAATGGATATTCATCTGTGGCTATCGTTGATTCTATCCCTTTTAACAAATCACTGGCATGACTTCTGCCGAAATTCTCAACGCCACATCTTGATCATTTGGAGTCATACCACCGGGACCATATCAATTCTCGATTTTGATATCTCTCACTACGAAATCTCAAGCATAATCTTCTGCAATCACTCGCCACACTACATAGGTTTAACGTGTCTCAACTCAGTTTCTGACACCATGTTAAAGATGGCGGAAGGAACTCATATATTGCACACAAAGGTGTATGCGCTCAACACACACACACACACACATTACATTCAAAGATTACTCTAATATATAGAGTTTCTCAGATCTAACTTATTCCTAGCTTAGAAGGAGAGGTTGAGAGAATTTCTTAACCATCTCTAACAAACATCTCAAATATAGAAGCATTAATTCCAACATCCCCTCTTAATGCTTAAATTACATAAATTTATTGAAATCATCCACAAACAACAAAATACACAGTCATTCTTTAACTGGTTTACAACTTATCATTATAAACTCCATCAAGTTGCCTCATAACCCTCGTAAATGTGTAGTCAGCAAGTTGGATTCCCAAGTTCGGCTCCTAAACTCCTGAATCAAGGACCTCCCAAAGTCAATTACTGAACAACATCCCAAGTCGTAGCATAACCTCATTAGAAGGCCACTCCCACGTCTTCAACAAATGAGGGATTCTTCCCAAGATCCGCAACTACTGTACTATCTAGACAACCATCCATGTTGAGCCTTTTCATTGCGTTGTTCTAAAAAAGTTTAAGAGGTTCAAATTCTTCATAGAATTCATCATCAAAATTCAACGGATATTCATCTGTGGCTATATTCGCTAATTCTATCCCTTTTAACAAATCATTGGCATGACTTCTACTGAAATTCTCAATGCCACAACTTGATCATCTAGAGTCATACCACTGGGACCATATGAAATCTCGAATTTCAAATGGGTTTCAAACTGGCTCTGCATTAGTACTTATAGTTTTATTAGCTGACTCGGTAGTGCTGAAATTAATAAGAGCTAACTCTGAAAGCTCACCATCACCAGCATCACTCACTATGTCTACCAGATTCCGTCGGTTTTTACGGCAATTACTTCCGCCGATTCCTCATAGTAATCCCTCTTTGTCAATTACATCAATATGATTAATGTTTTATGTAGTGTCTTCTCCTCATTCCATTACAATTTCTCTGGTCTTATCTTCTTCGGCCTCTGCCTCTTTATTTGTTGCTTCCTTCTCCAATTGCACTGGACACTCAACTTTCTATATTGAGGAATAATCAATAACTTCTTTTTTATCACAACCATAGTCATTGACTGTCCCTATAGTAACAAATTTCTCATCTGATATTGTACCTGCATTCATCAACAAAGTATTAGTTTTTAAAATACAAGACTTTTGCCTTCTTTTAATGCTTCAAGCACCAATCTCTCATCATAGACCTTGTGGATTTCAACAGATTATCGTTGATGTGAATCCATTCCCTTGAGTCTCTCCTTCTCTAACAAATCAATATGAATTTGTTCAAGTTCTCTGAACTCTGTTATCAGCTTGCCATTCCACTTCTGTTGCAATAGCTTCCACATGACCCGTTTCTTCATTCTCCATCTATATCTTTGGTCTTCATTTATCTTTATTTGCAGCTACTCCGTTAATATATCTACTTCTGCTCTCATTACTGCTAGACTAATCTCACACTCTTCATTTTGCTGGATTAATACTTATGTTTCCTTCATGTCTCTAAGAATATAAATTTCTTGTTGCTCCTGGTCTTTCATCTCATCTTCAAATAATCTCTGCTCAATTTCTCTGATTTCAGCATCATATTTGTTAATGTTGTCTTCCGTACCTATAGTCGCATTATTAATTGAAGAGTCCAAACATTCAATTAACTTTACAAATGTTAGAGACATTTTATCCTTATCATGCATGGTAACCGCAATCTCTTCTTTATCAGGTTCTGAAAACTTCATTTCTCCTTCAGGTTCCTTGAGAAATCTTTCCAAGAACTCTATTTCCATGTGAAATTTTTCTAGCATTTCATCACAACCTTCATTCTCAGCTTCATTCTTTTTCTGGCACTCCTCCTGAGTTATCCTATTTTATGTACCATCACATCGCAAAATTCTTTCATCAATTTCATTAAACAAATTTATTTGTTTACCTCCTTGGAATACCACTACAACATTTTCATTATGCTTGTGGTCCATAACAACTTCAATTGGTTGTCTTACTTCAAACAGAAATTCATCTATGAATTCTTTCTGCTGCAATAAATCAACACCTTCCTCCTCTAAAACGCATTCTCCATCATACTTCACCTTAAGAGATTTATTCATCTTTAGGACAGTTTCACCAGACTGTCCATCATCTTCTACACGTCTTGCAAACACACACAAACTATGAGATTTAAAAACACAAGGCCTCATAGCCTCATCTGCTTCTCTTGTCAACGTATCTTCAAATTATTCTGAACTATTCCAATAGTCCATGAGATATTTAGCTAATCTTCCATTATCCTCTTCACCCAAAATTTCACCCTGTTCTGGTCCACAAATGGAAACTTCCATTTCTGACTCTACTTCTCTGAGTTTTTCCACGAGCCACTTTACTTGCCTATGTTGTAGTCTTTTCTGTAACTTATGCCACTTCACTAACTTCTTTAATACCCAACCTAGTATTTGGTTTTCCTCTAGTAGCATTATTAACCATCTCAAACAAACATCTCAAATATGGGATGTAAGCATTAATTCCAACATCCCCTCTTAATGCTTACATTACATAAATTTATATAATCCACAAACAACAAAATTCACAATCATTCTTTAACTGGTTTACAACTTATCATTATAGACTCCAACATGTTGCCTCATAACCCTCGTAAATTTGTAGTTAGCAAGTTGGATTCCCGAGTTCGGCTCCTAAACTCCCGAATGAAGGACCTCCCAAAGTCAATTACTGAATAGCATCTCAAGTCGTTGCATAACCTCATTAGAAGGCCACTCCCACATTTTCAATGAATGAGGGATTCTTCCCAAGATCCACAACTACCATACTATCTAGACAACCATCCATGTTGAGCCTTTTCACTGCACTATTCTAAAAAGTTTAAGAGGTTCAAATTCTTCATAGAATTCATCATCAAAATTCAACGGATATTCATCTGTGGCTATATTCGTTGATTCTATCCCTTTTAACAAATCACTGGCACGACTTCTGCTGAAATTCTCAATGCCTCAGCTTGATCATCCGGATTCATACCATCGGGACCATATGAATTCTCAATTGTGATATCTCTCACTACAAAATCTGAAGCATAATCTTCTGCAATCACTCGCCACATCACTTTGGTTTAACGCGTCTCGACTCAGGCTCTGATACCATGTTAAAAATGGCTGAAAGAATTCATATATTGCACACAAAGGTGTATGCGCTCAACACGCACACACATTACATTCAAAGATTGCTCTAATATATAGAGTTTCTCAGATCTAACTTATTCCTAACTTAGAAGGAGAGGTTGATATAGATTGTTAATAAAACAGAAAAGATAAGATACAATACAAAACAAATATACACATTAACAAAATGGTTTACAAAACAAAAAATGTTTTTTCAAATATATCTATCTTTACAATATTATAATACAATATATATGTCTTGTTCCATCTATAAATTACTAATCCATTTAAGCTTGATAACAATCTAGGGATAGTTCCTTAATCAAAATAGTAAAACCATGGGTTAAAACACCATGGACCACAAAACCACTAGAGGAAAAACCATTGTACCAAAAACAACAAAAACTAGACATAAAAAGCCACCCAAAAAATTATTTTTGGGTAACTTCTTTAAAACCCCCACATAGGTAGGATTCCACTCCCTTTAGGATCCCCCAAGTAGGGTGGTTCCCCCCTCATGTGTTGAAATTCTAGTGTAGCTAGGACTAGAATCTATTTTCATAGTTAATATATACTTCTTTTGATGCAATCACAAACACTGCTATATTGACATCAATGAAATCATATCCTATTCTCAACCTCAGCATTCTCATGCATTCATCAAACCTGAAGAGAAAGGAGCATATGGGTTTTAAGAAACAGAGCCTTGGTATGTGCTGATGTTTCCTTAATCACACCCAGGTATTGTAAAAAGCCCAAAACCCTGAATATGATCTTTCCTTGTTAAATTTGAAAACTAATTTTAAGGGCATTATTATTGAATAAATGGGGATAGGAAGGATTAGAATCTCGATCTCGAGACTGGGGATGTAGCTTAGTGTTTCAGGCTACGAGTTATGGATAATTAACCTGATATTTTCATAATTTTGGTATCAGAGCTGTAAAAGGCTCTTTTGGGAGAAAATTAGAGTGGGTATACTCTATAGAAAAGAAATCAGAGAAGTCTCGGCACACTATTTCTAAGCGAAGAAAGGATTTGGTAGAGTTGAACTTGGTAACAAGTCGATCTGGAAGTGAGAAGGGAGTTTGGTGGAAAAGTGAAACAATCCAAAATGAAATGTGTAACTGTGGAGGTTAGGAGTCTACGGGTGTCTTGATCGGGGTTGAAGCGTTGTACTAAATCCTAACTGTCGATTTCATTTTCAACTGCTTACGTCACAGTCAACTGGGGGGGTTAAGTTGTTTGGTAATGTGTTAGTTGAAAGGTTGCAGATCATAGGATTTGATGGCCTTCGTTATCCAACGGGTATCGACCATAAAGTGATCGGACTTTAACTTCAAAGGCGGACCCGAACTTTTATAAATTAAAGATTTATAATCATTATCGGCTCCGTAAGGGTGGTTAAGTGTCATGCAAGTTTCTTGTGCGATATCGCTACTGACCATTGGATCAAGCATGCCTTGATCAAATGGGGGAGGATCAACAATTCGTTTTGTTGATCGAGTGAAGCATCAACCATCAGATTAATGATGAGAACAGCGGTGGAGAATTATTCCGATAAGATTTGTGGGAAGTCAACGTGGGACCATTGTTGTTCAATTGCTGTTCGATCGGTGTTGTTCAGTTATTGTTCAGTTATGTTTAGTTGTTGTTCAATCGGTGTTGTTCAATTGTTATTCAATCGCTACTATTCAATTGTTGTTTGTTTGTTGTTCAATCAGTGCTGTTCAATTGTTGTTCGTTTGATGTTCAAACGGTGTTGTTCAATTGTTGTTCAGTTGTTGTTCAATTGGTTTTGTTCAACTGATGTTTGTTTGTTGTTCAATCGGTGTTTTTTAGTCGTTGTTCACTTCTTGTTCAGTTGCTATTCAATCGGTGTTGTTCAATTATTGTTCATTTGTTGTTCAATTGGTGTTCAATTTTTGTTCAATTGTTGTTTAGTTGCTGTTCAATTGTTGTTTAGTTGCTGTTCAATTGTTGTTCAATTGTTGTTCAGTTGTTGTTCAATTACTGTTCTATTTCTATTCAATTACTATTCAATTGACCTCTTGCGTCATTTTTGGTATTTGAGTTGTACAGGTCATTTAAATCAAGAGAAAGCAGAGTTTGGCACAAGACAACAACAGTAAGACTGTAGGAAGAACTTTTGGAAGTTCTTAGAGATTATAGCATAACCTCATTCCAGTTGAGGCTTGGAATAGACAGGGACAGAGGAGTCCTTAAGAGAAGTGAGTGTAGCAACTAGAGAGAGAGCAAGATTGCTCAATGCAAGTTCTAAGTGAAAGAGGACTTAGAAACTAGGTAGAGGAGAAGCTTGGTGAGAAGATCAACTCAGAAGGACGTAGATTGGTTGTAAGTGTAGAAGCTCACACATAAGAGAAGATGGCTATGGAGATTCATATGGAAGGCTTAGAAGAAGGCTACAAGATGAAGGAAAAAGGTGCTAAAACAATCCACAAGAAAAAGATGAGTTATGCGGAGCCTGAAAAGGAGATGGCTAAGATAAGAGAAGAACTCGATATGTTAATAATGCTGCTGGAGGAAAACCAAATACTAGGTTGGGTATTAAAGAAGTCAGTGAAGTGGCATAAGTTACAGAAAAGACTACAACATAGCCAAGTAAAGTGGCTGGTGGAAAAACTCAGAGAAGCAGAGTCAGAAATGGAAGTTTCCATTTGTGGACCAGAATAGGGTGAAATTTTGGGTGAAGAGGATAATGGAAGATCAGCTAAAGATCTCATGGACTATTGGAATAGTTCAGAATAATTTGAAGATACGTTGACAAGAGAAGAAGATGAGGCTATGAGGCCTTGTGTTTTTAAATCTCATAGTTTGTGTGTGTTTGCAAGACGTGTAGAAGATGATGGACAGTCTGGTGAAACTGTCCTAAAGATGAATAAATCTCTTGAGGTGAAGTATGATGGAGAATGCCTTTTAGAGGAGGAAGGTGTTGATTTGTTGCAGCAGAAAGAATTCATAGATGAATTTCTGTTTGAAGTAAGACAACCAGTTGAAGTTGTTATGGACCAGAAGCATAATGAAAATGTTGTAGTGGTATTCCAAGGAGGTAAACAAATGAATTTGTTTAATGAAATTGATGAAAGAATTTTTCAATGTGATGGTACATAAAATAGGATAACTCAGGAGGAGTGCCAGAAAAAGAATGAAGCTGAGAATGAAGGTTGTGATGAAATGCTAGAAAAATTTCACATGGAAATAGAGTTCTTGGAAATATTTCTCAAGGAACCTGAAGGAGAAATGAAGTTTTCAGAACCTGATAAAGAAGAGATTACGGTTACCATGCATGCTAAGGATGAGATGTCTCTAAAATTTGTAGAGTTAAGTGAATGTTTGGACTCTTCAATTAATAATGTGGTTGTAGGTACGGAAGACGACATTAACAAATATGATGCTGAAATCAGAGAAATTGAGCAGAGATTATTTGAAGATGAGATGAAAGACCAGGAGCAACAAGAAAGTTATATTCTCAGAGACATGAAGGAAACATAAGTATTAATCCAATAGAATGAAGAGTGTGAGATTAGTCTAGCAATAATGAGAGCAGAAGTAGATATATTAATGGAGTAGATGTAAATAAAGATAAATGAAGACCAAAGATATAGATGGAGAATGAAGAAACGGGTCATGTGGAAGCTATTGCAACAAAAGTGGAATGGCAAGCTGATAACCGAGTTCAGAGAACTTGAACAAATTCATATTGATTTGTTAGAGAAGGAGAGACTCAAGGGAATGGAGTCACATCAAAGAGAATCTACTGAAATCCACAAGGTCTATGATGAGAGATTAGTGCTTGAAGCATTAAAAGAAGGTGAAAGTCTTGTATTTTAAAAACTAATACTTTGTTGATGAATGCAGGTACAATATCAGATGAGAATTTTGTTACTATAGGGACAGTCAATGACTATGGTTGTGATAAAAAGGAAGTTCTTGATTATTCCTCAATATAGAAAGTTGAGTGTCCAGTGCAATTGGAGAAGGAAGCAACAAATAAAGAGGCAGAGGCCGAAGAAGATAAGACCAGAGAAATTGTAATGGAATGAGGAGAAGACACTACAGAAAACATCAATCATATTGATGTAATTGATAAAGAGGGATTACTATAAGGAATCGGCGGAAGTAATTGCCATAAAAACCGACGGAATCCGGTAGACATAGTGAGTGATGCTAGTGATGGTGAGCTTTCAGATTTAGCTCTTATTAATTTCAGCACTACCGAGTCAGCTAATAAAACTATAAGTACTGATGCAGAGCCAGTTTGAAACCCATTTGAAATTCGAGATTTCATATGGTCCCAGTGGTATGACTGTAGATGATCAAGTTGTGGCATTGAGAATTTCAGTAGAAGTCGTGCCAGTGATTTGTTAAAAGGGATAGAATTAGCGAATATAGCCACATATGAATATCCATTGAATTTTGATGATGAATTCTATGAAGAATTTGAACCTCTTAAACTTTTTTAGAACAACGCAATGAAAAGGCTCAACATGGATGGTTGTCTAGATAGTACAGTAGTTGCGGATCTTGGGAAGAATCTCTCATTTGTTGAAGACGTGGGAGTGGCCTTCTAATGAGGTTATGCGACGACTTGGGATGTTGTTCAGTAATTGACTTTGGGAGGTCCTTGATTTAGGAGTTTAGGAGCCGAACTTGGGAATCCAACTTGTTGACTACACATTTACGAGGGTTATGAGGCAACTTGATGGAGTTTATAATGATAAGTTGTAAACCAGTTAAAGAATGGCTGTGTATTTTGTTGTTTGTGGATGATTTCAATAAATTTATGTAATGTAAGCATTAAGAGGGGATGTTGGAATTAATGCTTACATCCTATATTTGAGATGTTTGTTTGAGATGGTTAAGAAATTCTCTCAACCTCTCCTTCTAAGCTAGGAATAAGTTAGATCTGAGAAACTCTATATATTAGAGTAATCTTTGAATGTAATGTGTGTGTGTGTTGAGCGCATACACCTTTGTGTGCAATATATGAGTTCCTTCAGCCATCTTTAACATGGTATCAGAAACTGAGTCGAGACACGTTAAACCTATGTAGTGTGGCGAGTGATTGCAGAAGATTATGCTTCAGATTTCGTAGCGAGAGATATCAAAATCAAGAATTGATATGGTCCCGGTGGTATGACTCCGAATGATCAAGCTGTGGCGTTGAGAATTTCAGTAGAAATCATGCCATTGATTTGTTAAAAGGGACAGAATCAACGATAGCCACAGTAAATATCCATTGAATTTTGATGATTAATTCTATGAAGAATTTGAACCTCTTAAACTTTTTTTAGAACAACGCAGTGAAAAGGCTCAACATGGATGGTTGTCTAGATAGTACGGTAGTTGCGGATCTTGGGAAGAATCCCTCATTCGTTGGAGACATGGGAGTGGTCTTCTAATGAGTTTGTGCGACGGCTTGGGATGTTGTTCAATAATTGACTTCGGGAGGTTCTTGATTCAGGAGTTTAGGAGTCGAACTCGAGAATCCAACTTGCCGACTACAGCTTTACGAGGGTTATGAGGCAGCTTGATGGAGTCTATAATGAAGTTGTAAACCAGGGGTTATGAGGCAGCTTGATGGAGTCTATAATGAAGTTGTAAACGAGTTAAAGAATGACTGTGTATTTTGTTATTTGTGGATGATTTCAATAAATTTATGTAATGTAAGCATCAAGAGGGGATGTTGGAGTTAGTGCTTACATCCTATATTTGAGATGTTTGAGAAATTCTCTCAACCTCTTCTTTTAATTTTGGAATAAATTAGATCCAAGAAACTCCATGTATTAGAGTAATCTTTGAATGTAATATGTGCATTGAGTGCATACACCTTTGTGTGCAATATATGAGTGTTTTTAACCATCTTTAACAAAATTAACATGATCGCAAATTATTAATTTTAATATTATGTAACATATTCAATGATTAAATTTAATATCATTTTACATAATCAATATATAAGTAAAAGATGAATAATCTAATATGGAATTATAAATGAGTGAATTGAATTATCAAAGTGTGACTTTAAACTACGTCCAAATTCGAGTTTTGAATGCCATGATGTGGTTTTTAAATGTCGTTATTATTTTAAAATGTGAAAGTGAAATTTGTGAAAGGATTATTTTATTTAAAATCACGTGGAGTCTAGTTCACAATGTTAAACAGAAAATTACCCATTTATGTGACTAAAATAAAATATCGAAATGTCGTTATCTTATTATTGCGTAAATAAAATGCTAAAGTTATGGAAAATTTTAGTAATTTTTTATTATTTATTTTTTTAACTAAATAATTCAGGCTCTCTACACCATTTAAATTTCAGATTTGATAACAACTAGACACCAATAGAGTAACCGATAACACTCACGTATTTACACTCACCGCAAACAAAATTATCTTACATCTCGATGTTAAAGCGAAGTAAATAGTTCCTGAACTTCATATATAATTGTGGAACCTGAAGTGCAGCGGCCATGGAAGTTTCTCGTTGATGGGAAAGTGCTATGGTGATCCGAGGAATGAGGGCTCATGTTGCTGTGGATTCTGTCAGCAGAAAAAACAAGCTTTATATTGAAAACATAACAGGTTGTTGCATATTCGTGTTGTCAAATATCATGTATCATATATCATAGACATCATGTATCACCTCGGTAAACCCTTTATCAAGTTATGAGCAGAAACATTCAAAGAAATGAATTAAATGAATAATCAATATGTGCACCGAATATATTCAAGATGTCCACATAGTATATAGAACAAAACAATGCATATGTCTATGTGAAAGTTTTGTCCATGGTTGATCTTACTCAAAGAACAAAAGAAAAATTTAGAAAGTGAGATAAAATGATTCTCCAGCTACAACACCCTCACAGTTGACTAGTACCATAATGAAATATCTTTACAAACATCAATGTATTTCAATTTCAGCATTACAATATACATTTTTCAAAATAAATGAATATCTGCGAACTATATCATATTTTAACCACACAACAAGAAAATGCTTAGTATAGCGTGCAATCTCTTCACCCAGATGTTTATAAATCTCCAAGCAGGTTGTCGGTTTCAGCGATGGTATCCAGACTTGGCGTCCATGGAGATTGCCAAGAGGAACCCTGGATTGAGGGAAGCAGCATTAGATTTTCCGTCACTATGTTGACATTATTGGCCGAAAGAAATGAAGCGAGGTCTTCTTTCTTTTTTAATTCGAAGCTTCACACGCAAGGTGGATCCGTCGG
>APFE030615597.1:83649-145242 GCA_000404065.3 Pinus taeda | reverse complement strand
ATATAGGTTGGTTTTTATGATAATGAAGATATTAAATAGACTTAGGGAATTATATTGTAAAAACATCTTAAGGTGAATGGTTAAAGCATAGACATTGGACAAGTATATTTGTATACTTCTATTTTAAACTGAAACAAATCCAGGGTTAAAAGGAATGGATTGATTTCACTAGTCATCCTTCTATAACTTTCCAACATATGCTGGAGTAAACAGATTGTAATTTGGGTATTTTTTCTAATTGCAAACGGGAACATACTTGTGTATTGGCGGTGTGGTTACGAGGTCCCTAGAAGTGGAGTAAACAGATTGTAATTTGGGTAATTTTTCTAATTGCAAATGGGAACATACTTGTGTATTGGCAGTGTGGTTACGAGGTCCCTAGAAGTGGAGTAAACAGATTGTAATTTGGGTAATTTTTCTAATTGCAAACAGGAACATACTTGGAGTAAACAAATTGTAATTTGGGTAATTTTTCTAATTGCAAATAGGAACATACTTGTGTATTCGCAGGGTGGTTATGAGGTCCCTAGAAGTGATGAATTTGAATTTGTCTTGGTCTTATATATAGTATTAGGTATTTTCTCATGCTTTCTGTGAATGGCACAGGTGAATTTTATCTTCCTGTGTATTCGCAGGGTGGTTATGAGGTCCCTAGAAGTGATGAATTTGAATTTTTCTTGGTCTTATATATAGTATTAGGTTTTTTCTCATGCTTTCTGTGAATGGCACAGGTGAATTTTATCTTAAACCCACTAGGTTATTGATATGTAATTTCGGTAATTTTGATTTCAAAAGATATTTTAAAGAAATGCAATGATTTCATTTATGTAATTCAATAAACACAAGATTTATAATTGAGTAAAATATTCGCCATGCCTGGTGAGAGATTCACCAAAAAATTATATATACATATCATATTATTGATGAAATCGCCTTCCATTTTTCCTATATACCATGGAGATTCACCCATTTATTATACATGTAAATTAAGGGGGGGTTCTTAAAATTTTCCCTGATGCCCATAATTTCTTAGCTTGTGGTTTTTCAAAGTTGAATTTATTGTGCAAAAATTACATTCGCCTTTACTAAGCAAAACACTAGATTTAGGATTCCTCAAATAAATTAATTTCCAATTAATGGAACCATAGAAAATACATGCCCCTTGCTATAACTTAGATTGAGGAGTCAACTGAAATTTATAGTTGATGTGGTAATTCCATGGTTATATGTTTATGGAAAGTTGTAACTCTTCCTAAAGACATTAAGAGACACATTGTGATTTTGGTTTAAGGATATAACAAGTAAAGCAAACAACATAATTAAATTCTATAAGATCTAGCAAGTGTGTATGAGGCACTAAGGAATTATGATGCAAAGAATGAGACTATAATACCCTATTAAGATGGAATTATGATGAAAAGTATGACTAAAAGGACAATCAAGAGACAATTAATGCAATCTAAGTGTAGAAATTCCTCGTAGATTTAAACTGCTAATTGTAATTTACTAAAACATTAGACTTGAATCTACTCTACCCATCAGCATAAAGAATTAATTGATCATGAAATCACCAAATGTATTAGACAAAGAACTCAATCAAAAAATTACACATTGATTTCTTGGGGGAATACACAATGAAAAATCCTTGCAATTTGTATATTGAATTATTCAGAAAATACCAGAAGATTACAATGATTTTCTCAGGCTCGAGCAACCTCTCCACTATCTCTATATGTATCACAGCTTCCTAGATAAGCTTAGGCCAATACTTAACCACATTTTGGCTTTCCCAAGTCCTTATTTCCTTGCATTTCTTCCTTGGGAATTAGCATCCTATTAATTAGGGAAATTCCTCAATTGGAATTGTGAAATCCTCATAGGGCTTCCTCTGACTACATTAACCACCTGTACAATTAAAATGATTATATAGTTGATAGTACGCTGCCCTTGAACTCTAATCTCGATTGGATAACTCTCATTTCTGACATTCATGAGTTATTTATGAGTGAATCATTAGTTCACTGGTTCAACGCGCGAAGCAACACCCCATTGTGTAACCTCCTACTAGTTCCTCCATCAGTTGGAACTAGTTTAACTTAATTTAACTCAATTAAACTAAATTAATTGATTAAAACTCAAAATAAACTCAACCAGGGATCCTATAATATAGGAGACACTCTACATTACTCTAGTTAGATCCTCAACTCGAATTAACTAATCCAACTAAGTCAAATTAACTTAGTTAACTCATAGAAGTTGTCTTGTGATGTGGATTTACAATTTTATTCCTAATTTAATTCAAGGAAAAAATTAAACTAGGATTTTTTTGTTGCATTTTCAACACTCCCTCTAAATAGGAAAGGGATTACCATATACCCCAATCCTACCTCTATGGAACTCGAACTTTCCTCTTCAAATTTCCTTAGTCAATATGTCTGCATCTTTCTCCTCTGTAGGACTCTACTCTAGTAACATAATTATCCTCTTCACACAGTCTTGTAGATGGTGAGAATTGACGTCGATATGTTTGGGCCAATCATGAAAAAATAGATTCTTATAGAGATTGATACAACTTTGATTTTCATAGTAAATGATTGTAAGATCCATCTGCTGACCAAATAACCCAACATAGATCTTCCTCATCTAGATGGCCTCACAAGTTTCTTGGCGAGAATCCATGTACTCTGCCTCTAATCAACTGAGTGCAACTGATATTTTCCTCTTGTTCTACCAGGAAACTAGTGCTAAATGAATACTGAAGATTCCCCCTGATGCGCTCTTCTTGTCGGATGGAATCCCTGCCAAAACTGCATCTCTGGAGCCTTACAGCTTCACTCCCTTTGTATGTCTGTACCAAAGACCAAACTAAGTGGTGCCTCTAAGGTATCTCAACACATGCTTAGATGTTTTCCAATAAGGTTTAGTTGTCTTAACCATTACTTGACCAAGTTGGTTAATTGCAAAACATATGTTCAGTCGTGTGTTCACCAAATACATAAGTGAACCCACATTCTCTCTGCAAATAGTAGCCTCCACTACTTCACCTGAAGTAGCATCTTCCTTTCTCCAATTCCTTGCTAGAGGAGTCTCCATGGGTTTTTTTCTTTCCATGTGAAACTTCTTCAATATCTCGTTGGCATACTTGCCTTAAGAGACAAGCAGTTCCTTATATCTTTTCCATACTTCCATACCAAGGAAATAATGCATAAGCCCAAGGTCCTTATTCTCAAATTCTCTTGCGATATCCTATTTGCAATATTTCACCAGATTCTCATCACCTACTTGAATTAAATCGTCGAAATATAATAATATAATCAATAATTTAACTTGAACCACAATATGGTAAAATTTTGCATTTTCTTCAATTTTGGTGAATCCCAACTTGTTGAAATAGATGTTAATCCTGGTGTACCAAGAATGGTGTGCTTGTTTCAATCCATACAATGCTTGATTGAGTCTACACACATATGACTCTCTGTTGAAGGTCTCAAATCCTTCCGGTTGCTTAATACACACCACTTCCTCAATCACTCCATTGAGGAATGTTGTCTTCACATCCATATGATGTATCTTCCATCCCATACGCATGGAAAGAGATAGGATAGACCTTGTTAAAGAGTACCTTGCTCTAGAGAAAATGTCTCCTTATAATATATTCCCTCCACCTGAGAGAACCCTTTGGCCATAAATATGGTTGTGTGTTTCTTGACACTCCCATCTGTTGCTTGCTTTACCTTGTAAATCCATCTAGAGCTCACCACTGACTTATCTACTAGTCTTAGGACCACTTCCCAAGCACTATTTCTAATAATTAATTCATACTCCTCTACCGTGGAATCAACTGATACTAGTTGTTGCACTGATTCCTCGAATGAGGATGGCTTAGTCTCTACACTCTCGCTCATCAGAGCCAAGGAACTAGTGTACTGATTTGGTGGCCTCCTCTACCTGCGTTGTGATGTGGGTGCTCCCACATTCTCTCTAGCATCATGCATAAATATGTCATCTTCTCTGGTGAGCTTCCTTCCATCTCTATAAGTCTTTGCATGAGTGGTTTCTTCCACTCTATGCTCATCTACATGTGGTTGTTCCAAATCATCCTGAGGTTCTTCCTTTGGAGCTAAAAGCTCCTCATTTGCATGCAACTAAAGCTCCCTCTCAAGGGAACATATCATGGCCTTCTCTTCATCGAACTTCACATCTCTATGAACCACTCTCATCCTATGAGATGGAAAATACACCTGATAGTTTTGAGGTGTATCAATTTACCCCACAAATATGCCCAACTCAACTGTTGGTTCTAGAATTTTCCTTACATCCTTGGTAACATGATAGTAAAATGATGAACCAAAGATCCTAAAGTGTCCCACATCTAGTTTCTTACCAGAAAAGGATTCTTTTGGTGTACTCATCCTGAGAATACAATGAGGACTCCTATTATGTACATATACAACTACGTTCCATGCTTCATCCCACAGGTGCAAGGGTAGGCCCTGATCATGTAACATTTCCTGTGAAGCTCCCATAATAATTTTGTTTTTCCTTTCATCCATCCCATTATATTATGGTTTATGGGGTTCTATTAATTCCCTTTTATTCCTTATGATGCAAAAAAGTTCTTGAATTCATTCAACACATATTCTCCACCAGTATCGCTCCTGAGAGTGTTCACTTTCCTTTGAGTTTCTTTTTCAACAAGTGCCTTAAATTCACAAAATTTAGAGAACATATGATCTATATTTTACTTGAATAAAATCCAACAATTACGTGAGAAGTCATCTATAAATATTACATAAGACATGTGCTTGGCCATGGAAGTTATCAAGAATGGTCCACACAATCTGAGTAAACTCTTTTAAGGATCGCTTGTACTCGATTTTCCTTATCATGAAAGGTGGCTTTGGTTTACTTCCCCAATGTGCACCCTTTTTATTTATCTCTCTACTTTAATGTACCCTTGGGAAGTATTGCATAAATATTTTTCATGATCTTCAAAGATTCATGGTGCAAGTGACCCAATATTCTTAGCCACAATTCACTGTTGTCTCGGCTCTGCACCTTTTCTGCTTTTGTGCTTAATGCTACATAATCTTCTAAATCTAATTTGTAGAGGTTTTTCATCTGAACCCCAATCTGCTTCACTTGTCTTGAGGCTATGTAATGAAGAAAATCCTTTCCTTTATTAAATATCACATCGTATCCAAAGTCCTCCAACACAGCAACTAAAACCAAATTCTTCTTCAGACCCAAAACATACATGACATATTTTAATGTGAGAGGAGAACCAGACTCTCTCTAAAAGGTAACAATACCAATTTTGTGTATGTTATACCTTCTATCATCTCCCATTTCAATGTGCATTTGGAGGTCCTTCGCTTCTAAGTCATTGAAGAATTCTTTGTTTGGTCATAGGAATGAGGCTCCATTATTCAGATACCACAAACTATGCATCATGGATGTCACCATGCAAGCAACAAGGATGAAATCCAACTCAAATTGTGAAGCAAGAGCTTCACCTTCCGCTCCTCCTGAGGGCTTCTTTTTTTCCTTCTTATGCGGACACTTCGTGACATAGTGTCCCATCTCATGACAGTGAAAACATTTAATCTTCGACAAGCCCTTCTTATTTCCACCCTAACTCAAATCTCCTTTGGATTGGAATTTATTTCCTTTCCACTTCTTCACCTTTCAAGCTAAGGAATATTTCTCCTCATCATCATGCTTGGATGAGGTTCCATCTCTGGTGCTCCACCTTAACTCTTCTTACACCAAGTCAATCCAGAAATGCTCCCACTTTGATAGCCTCTCCCTCCCATTTACTGAATCCCGGTAGTTGTGTCAGCTCTTAGGAAGACCTAGAAGTGCTAGCATGACCAAATCATCTTCGTTAACTATACTACCAACACTCCAAAGCTCATATCGACATTGGGTGAACTTTCTCAAGTAATTTAGTATTGTGTTTCCCTTCTCTATCTTGACCTTCTGAAGCTTGACTTTCAGTGACAACTTCTTGTTGTCACTACTGTTATAAATAGCTCTATCAAGGCTTCCACATTTCATATGGAGTCTCCTTCCCATGGAGTTTCTAGAAAATATGATCTCGAACTCCTTCTAGTATGATCCTTATCACCTTTGCAACACATTTCCTCCACTCTTCCAGATCTTGACCATTATTTGCTTGAGGCTTAGGAATATATTTTCCTATGAATTTCTTCAACCCATTGTCTTCCAACACTGCCTCCATCCCATCGTTCCAAGAAATATAGTTAAAACTACCCTCAAGGGCATATTTGAGTCTCAATCTATAGAACAACATGCTGCTCGCTCTGAAGAATGATATTGCAAATTTGATTTCACCTAAAAAGACAAACTTGTATTCTTCTCTTCTAGAGTGATTTCTTCTCTGATTCCATGTATAAATTCCTTGTAGATTCAAACTCCTAATTATAATTTACTAAAATGATAGACTTTAATCTACTCTAGTCATTAGCAGAAACAATTAAATGATTGTGAAATCAAGGAAGAAGAGACAAGAGGCCAAGGAGGAGAGAGGACTAGGAGATAGAATAGACAGGGGAAGTCGGAGCTAGAGGAAGAAGCTAACCAGAGATGGATAAATTATGCATGAATACAGATCAAGGGAAGATGGGAATGGGGGTTTCAATGTTATTGCCTGCTCTTTTTTGGGGGGATGGATGGGGTCCTTCCAGGCCTACTCATGAGGAGAGAAAAGAGAGAGGCAGATAGAAAGTTGACTGGATGGATAAATAATAGTGTTCAAGTGTTTCAATAGTAATATGATAAGGTAAGATAGGCATGGACACAACTTTTCGTGTTAGGCTCAATCATACCCGAATACAAAAATATTGTATATAAGGATATATCTAATTATTATATATTATATGCTTTTCTTTTTCTTCTCTTTATAGTTACCGAAAGCATATGAATGACTATGGCCTACCTTACAAAGTATAGTAGGAAAAATAGCAAATTTGATTATTTCCAACTTATTAAACAACCATGACACATACAAGAGAAAAAATTCAATCAACACATTACACAATGATTTCCTTGGGAAAGCCACAACTAAAAACTCCTATTTTTATATTGCATTAGTAAGAAAATATGAGTCGTTTACAATGCTTTGGTCAAGCTCGAGAAACCTCTGCACTATCTCTATCTATCTCACAACTTTTCCAATAGTTAACTAAATTTTGGATTGTCCGTCCCTATTTCCTTGCATTATTTCCTTGGGAATTAGCCCCCTATTAATTAGGGAAATTCCTCAATCGAAATTGCACAATCCTCACAGGCCTTCCTCTAACTACATGCACCACCTGTACAATTCGTATGGTTATACAACTGATAGTACACTACCCTTGAACTCCAATCTCAATTGCGTAACTCTCAAATCTAACATGTATGTGTTATCTATGAGTGAATCATCAATTAACCAGTTCAACACAAGAAGTAGAACCCCATTATGTGATTTCCTACTAGTTCCTCCATCAATTGGAACTAGTTTAACTAACTTTAACTCAAGTAAACTAACTTAAATAATTACAACTGAAAATAAACTCAACCAGGGCTCCTATAATGTGTTTGGAATCATGATTGTCGTTAGACCAAAACTCGCAGGTGTTATTCAATGGCCGTATCACCAGAGACAAGGATCCACGAGAGGTGGTTATTCCTTGTCACGAAACACATGGGGAGCGTTGGTTTACCCAATGTCCAACAATCTCCCCCCAAATGCGAGTCAGGTGTGCATCGAACTAGTGACATACGCTCTAATACCACTTGTTGGGAATCATGATTGTCATTAAACCAAAACCCATAGGTGTTAGTCAATGATCATATCATCAGAGATAAGGATCCACAAGAGGCATTTATTCCATGTCATGAAACACATGAGGAGCGTTGGTTTATCCAATGTCCAACATAATGTAAGAGACACTCTACATGAACATAGTTACATTCTGAGCTTGAATTAACTAATCCAACTAAGTCAAATTGACTTATTTAACTCATACAAGTTGTCTTGTGATGTGGAATAACAATTTTATTCCTAATTTAATTCAAGAACAAAATTAAATTAGGATTTTCTTGTTTCATTTTCGACACTAAGGTCAAAAATGAGATGTTACAAAAATGATAATGTAGATGTTAAATATTTACAAGAACAATAAAATGATGCATCATTACTGAAAAGAATGCATAATAGGTCAACCAACCATCATTAAAAATGGTGCATAATAAATCTAAATAATGTCCATTAATCAAAACTAGGATGCATAATTTGCTTCAAGCCTCTCTTCTTCATTTTGGACTCTAACAAAAAAAAAATCATTTATTTATATTTTAACATCCATCAATTCATTCCAAAAGAGGTAAAATAACATCCTGAGTAGTAATAGAAAAACATTGTATGTATGTCTGATCAATCAATATTTTTATACTTGAAATTATTTATTGTACTTTGCATAGGGATCACTTTTGGGATCAACATCAAAATAAGTGTGGGGATTTTGCAAAAAGGTATAAAACATCATTTATATATGATTTATGTGTTGGAAATGTGTTATCATTGATGGACAAGGAAAAGCATTGATGGCCAAGGAAAAGTGGTTGAAGGAAATTGTGTTGCAAGGCTTAGATGTTTCCAAGAAGAAATTGGTAAATGTGCAAATATTTTGGTGCCATTTATCATACAACAGATAATTATAAATGTAGATGAAACCTTCTTGGATAGATAGAGATATGAAATATGTTTGTAGTGGTATGTGGAAATCCATAAATGGCCTCGTGGATCAAACGTTAGAGTAAGTGAAAGCCAAGGACACCAAAATCAAATTTATCATGAGATAAAATGGTAAAAGGACTTAGCAACATTTTCTTTGTAGGTGTGCACAAGATGGCAGAGTATTTTTAGAAAAGCAACTGAAAAGATCGTTGCACTAACATGGATAAGATAATGTAGCAGCAAAGAGCATGTTGATTGGCCCAAGGCAAAGCCCACACAACAAAACAACACAACGAAGGTAACCTGATGGGTGTAGCTTGGAAAAACCTTAAGGAGCACTTCAAGCAATGAGCAGGATGATGTGGGCTAGATAGAAATGGTAGTATGACATTGCAAGGACCAATAGATAGAGATTCAGGATATCATGGAAACATTAGTAGTAGTGGAAAGCAGGTTGATTAGCGAAGTGTTTAGAGTGGGAGGCCCCCACCTGACAGTTAAATGACATGCATGTAGTTGGAAGGATCAAGCCCCACATATCCTCATCAAGGCATCGAAGAAATTGCATGGGGATCAATAGCTCAACAATTGATATGAAAGGGAGTGGTGCAAAAGTTGTTTCAACAAACCATTGATATGAATAACAAAGTTTGTGGTTGATTGTGCCACACCTCGCCCTCAAATATACAAACAACTTGAGGGGGGTGGGGTGGGGAGGCAGGGTGGGGGCGTTCAAGACACAAGTGGTTTCATGATCGTGGAGCAAGTTTGGTTAGTGTGGTACAACGAGAGAAGAAGCAGCACAGTGTTAAACCAAGGTTTCAAGGCCCTTTATCTCTCCTCTCACAGAAAGACAAGTGGTAACATATTATTCATGAAAAATGACTTCAGAACTTATGATGTGGGGACAATGATAAGGGGACACGTGTCATGCATTTATATATATATATATATATTTAGGTACCTAAATGGGTCATTTTCGAGTGACATGTGGACAAATCACAAAGTGACACATGTCATATCAACATCAACTTGATATCATCTTCCTCGAAAGACCCCAGAAGGATTTGAAGTGGCACATAAAAGATACAACGGGATGATTAGGTGTTGGCCTAACACAATAGGTGTTAAAGCCAACTCATCCTGGAACTATAGTGATTGGGAACAGATGAAATGATAGTCCTCACAGGAACAACTCATCCCATAAGGAGGATCCCAATAGATTATAAAGGGGCACAAGCCAATTTCACTAGGATAAACGCACAAGGGGTTACTACAAAGTGCTAATATAGGGATTTATGTGGAAGATATGACTAAGAGTGTGGTATTCAGGACAAAAGGCATGGGGGTAAGAAGTTTAGCACCTAAATATTGAAGCAGTGGTCATAGTGCTTTGCCTTATGAGCACAAAAGTGATAAGGTGCCATTGCACAAGGGTTATTGTAAAACAAGTCTACAATGTTCATTTTTGTTGTGTAGTGGATCCTTTTCAAAGTGCTAAAAGATAGAGTAAGCACTTGGCTCAAGATTCATATCATGACAGTGTTTTGTAGTGGCATTATATTGAAATACTTTTGACCTATGTTGAAGTGCTTTGGGCACATGGGTGAATGGGTTGACAAATATACACAGAAGCGTTTTGGAATAAAAAATATGGCACTTTTTTGCATGGATGAACGAGTTGACAATTTGGACTTTGGTAGTTACGCCAATCATAATAGTAGAGAACTATTATGATTAGGAAGAAATTTTTGCATATTTTCCAAATATATTGGGAACTAAAGTTGGAACTGAATTTAAAACTACATCTAAAACATGTAAAAAATAAAAAATTCCAAAATAAGCAAATTTCATTAGTTTAACTTGGAGAAACAGAAGATCATTATGATTGATAACTTGAAGTGTAGATTTAGAATACTGAAATTAACATGACAAAGGAAAAAATTAGAGACTCATGCAAAGATTCAAATTGAAGTTAACTAAAATTTCATGCCAGAAATATCAAGCCAGATTCTTTATAAGCGGAGTTGATTGAGGAATTATGTAAGCTTTTTTGCAATACTTTGTGGTGAAGCAAAGTGTTGGTGTTCTAGTGTGATGGAATATTTCTCAGTAATCAAATATTGTTGAAGATGTTTTGGTGAGTTCTAAGGGGGGAAATTATTATTTTTTTAGTTGGTATTCATGGTTCTAGTGTGAAAATGGATGAAAATTGAATCACTAATGTCAAGTAAGTTGTAGCTTGCAGATCAGGGGTTATTTCTCCTTCCAGCAGGTATTGGTAAATATTTGTGGTTGTAGCTCCATTCATTTGTATTTGATAAATCAGGGAGTTGTAGCTTCCTATTGGTTGTAGCCAGAGAAATTTGTAATAGTAAGTTGTAGCTTACCTTATGAAGGAATTGAAGAGAAATTTGAAGAATTCATTTATTCCTTGTGTTATTGATATTATTTCATGCCATGCTCATGTGAATAAATTTTTGAAGTTATTTATGGTGCCTTAATATCATTACATAAGTGAAAGAAAGTTTTTAAATTATGAAAATTCCTACAATATTGATTCATTCCCCCTCTCAGTATCATCTTGGTTTCTAATAGTATGGATTCTTTAACCTAAGGTGAGGCTAGGATTTGACAATGTGATAATAACACATGAATCAAATGAGAATAGGGTTTGGTAATGTGATGTTAGGATTTCTCCTATGCAAGGATATTTCAATAGAACTTCCTACGTTTAATAATGTGAGAAATTTCCTTATCTTGTATGAAAAAGGACAAAATTAAACTCAATTTTGATGGGAAAACAAGATGAAGCCCCACTATGACATGTATAGGCTATAAAATATTGTATTATTTTCATGATTGACTAGTTTCTAGCATTCCTTATGCTTGTTGATTTCACATGTTGTTTATGCCTTTTGAATTGAATTGAGAATCACAAAAGTGTTATATATAACTTTTGTAATAATTAGGGCTATATTTTGGGATGAAAGTTAAAATAAGTTGTGGGGATTTTGGATAAAGGTGGAAAACCTCAATATTTTTCGACCATCAAAACATGATTTCTTTGCCTATGAAATTAACATTAAGTATATTATTGAAGAAGCATTAGAGTAACAAAGCACTTGACCTTGACTAAGCTTTATGGAATTTTAAAACCCTATTTCATTGCTAAGATCTGTTTGTTTGGTTGATTCGCCATCTAGGGTTTGGAGATTCTAACTTGTATCTGTTTGTACTAAGATATGGTGGCTACGGATAAGAGTGGAAAATGGATTTGGTCACTAAGGGTAAGCATGCAAAGCATCATTTTGTTAACAATTCAATATGAACTATAGCCAAATGATCATTACAATTTACAATATGATAATATGAATTGTGATCTACATGTAAAATCTTCAATTGCAAATTGACAATATTCTTGAATATTTATTAAATTAGAATTTTAAAAAACTTTAATTTTGTAGAATTTGAAAATTTACTTTTATAGAATTTGAAAAATAAAAATTATCATCTAATTATTTTTTTTATTGTAAATATTTAATTAAAAGAATCATAAAGTTTAATTAATTCATTATTATAAATCATAACCTTTGTAAGTATTATAGACCTCACTCAGAACCTCAGAACCATACATAATTGTGGGGAAAAGAATTGTTTCGAGCCAAAGTGTGGGACTTGTAATATTTTACTCTTGTGGAAATTTCCGAAAGAAAAATATTACCTGTTTCCCTAACAAACCTGACCATAGATAAAATATATTTGAAAGGAACAAGCCAGCCAACTATTTTCATTCACATGTGGCTAATAGAAATGGTTAAACATCACATACAAAAGCCACATTTTACAGCTTACACAATGGTAGAGGTCACACTTAACAAAAAATAAAATGAAAAAAAGTTTTGAAATGTTATCCTCAAATAAAATTCAATAATGCTACCTTAGATTTGCACCAAATTGCTTGGTTTCTCCCCTATTTAAACTTTCAAAATTTTCTCTATGAAATATATGATCTTGTACAACATTTTTATGAAATACCAAATTATGAACAAAGGATTCTTATGTCTGTAAAATATGGAAATACCTTAACCTATGTAACATCCTTAGTGAACCTCGTGTAAAAATACATAGGATTAGGATTTTTTTTACAAAATTTACTAGCATATAACATTTCCAATCACTTGCTCCATATTCCTTAACTGGCCATTAGATAAAATCATCGTCATTACATAAAATAACTTTGAAAATAGAATAGAAATTGACATAACATAACAACCATTGTTGAAGCATATTAACATATAGCTCCTTATTGTAATCTTACATCACTATCACTGTTCATTGCATTAGGCTAGTTAATCACATCTTGATGATTTGAGTGTCCACATCACTTAAGGAAGAAACGTCATTAGAATAGCATAATAGGAAAATACATCAATTGACACTAATGTACCCAAGAAACCCCGAAGGGAAAAACCAAAAATCGTTTATTTTGTTAAATGTTTTGTAAGGGTGTTCATCCCTTACTCAATCCATGTAAGAGAGTCCATCCCTTGACCATTGTTAAAAAAAATTAAAATAAATATCATCTTAAATTCAACATAACTAGATAGAAGCTATTAATCAAGACATCATTTATCCCATAGTTCATCAAATGATGTGTCATTGTGGCTAGGTTGTTAGTTGCAATAGATTATTCTACATTGATAATCCCTTAATCTACATGGACCATTATTTCATTTCCTTCCATAACATTAAACATAATCCATCCTTCAGATAAGTCACAATATTTCCTGCAATTACTCTTCTCAACAAACTCTAACATCATGACTATAAAATATTTATCAAACCCATATTAATAAATCTTTACTAGTTCTTCTTTTCAAGTGTATAAATCAAATGTATACAAAGTATCAAAACATGTCTCTATTATTGAGACCACACTTGTATTAATTAAAAGCACATAACTACCAAAACATTTCTATTTATCTTTACGTGTGTATGGTTAGGAGACAAGTCTATCCATCCAAATCTTGTATACATAAAGTAGAATACATAAAGATTACTAAACTTCACATGTACTCTGAGAAAGAGAAACAATTATATTCTACTTCTTTCCACAAGAATATGATAATATTAAAAATAACCTTCATGGTTAGTACCATCTTTTTTCATAAGAAGAGGGAAATATTTCCAAAGATAACACCACAATAACTAACCATATTTTCTAGAGGAAAAATAGCATGATAGCTATTATCTTTTTGTTGACAATGACATAAACTTATCCAAAAAAGACTAGCCCTTCAACTATTATCCTTGTGCATGCAAATACATAGTCTTTTCCAAAAGAACCTAATACAATATCTATTATTATTGCATGCGAATATATATTATTTTATAAGAAATCTAACATAATAGAACATACAAATACATGTTTCTTTTTCAAGACATATAACACAATAGAGTATGCAAATACATGTTTCATTTCCATGAAATCTAACGTAATAAAGCATGCAAATACGTGTTTCATTTCCAAGAAATCTAACACGATAGAGAATGAAAATACATGTTTATTTTCCAATAACTAATCTAATAGTTATTATTTATGTGCACATATTCTTTTCCAAAAAACTAATACAATAGTTATTATTTATGTGCACATATTCTTTCCAATAAACTGTTATAATAGCTATTATGTATGAGTAGAAGAATGGTATTTATTCTTTTCCAGGAAAAACATATATCTTATATTATCTCTGCGCGTCCACTTATTAATTTTCAAAAAGGAAACACATAGGTTAATTATCTTTACACATAACTGCACATTCCTTTCTAAAAGAAAATCCCATAACTTATTATCTATGTGGTTGAGAATTCATGTGAAATATTTCCAAGAAATATAAATAGATGGCAGGAGAATTTATAAAAACCCTTCAACAAGGTAAACTTATTACCTACATCCCTATGCACAATAACTCATCAATTATTTTTCCCAAAAACATTAAATAGTCTCTACTAATCGAAATATCATGAAATCTTTTCAAGAATCATTAACTAGTATTTGTGCATAAGAAATCCATTAATTAGACTCTACGGATAAGAAATTGATGAAATATTTCAAGGGGCGTTAATTATTCTTTACCATGGCTACTTGGGAGTGAGGACGGGAGTCGGGGGCGACATTTTCAAAAGCTCTTGAGTCGGGAGTGATTTTGGGAGCGAATCTTATATAATATATATTTTATATATTTTGATGCATATATGTCAACAAAAACATGTAAAATGTTGAACTAGTCATAGAAAAGCATAAAACGTTGATTAAAAAATATAATATCATTCATCTAGTAGTTATAATATTCATCAACAACACATCCGCAAATTACAAGTTCTCATTTATATAGCATGTAAGGGTGCACATAACCAAAATAACATCTAGTGCAATCCATCTCTGAACCGAAAACAAATTAACCAATAGGCAATAAATGGCCTCTAGCATTAAAAAAAAAATCATGTTACAACAAATACCTACATATAATCAAAATCATTGTCTATCTTAGGATTTTTATCATTAATATCACCCTCTAAGCCTTAACATAAGATAAAAAGACATAGCATGTCAAGTCAAGATTTTGTTTGAGTGATGGATACATTTTTAATAGGGTCATGAGAAGTTTTAAACCAACGTCACTAACATCAAGGTACATACCCTCTTCATTAAATATGAATTCCATACCCTAGTACATGACAAAATCTGATGGAAGCATTGTAGTCCCCCAACATTGAAAATTTGATAAAATCTGAAATTTTATTTTCTTTGTATGAAATATAATAAGATGGGAATCACATTCAAACATTGTAAATTATTTCGTAATAATGTTAAAAATTTAAGTATAGCTATAAAAATGAAAACTAAAAATAAAAAGTAAAACAATAAAAATGAAAACTAAAGAAGTAAACCTATAAAAATGAAAACTAAAAATAAAAAATAAAACGATGAAAATGAAAATAAAGAAGATTAAGCTGCCCACTCAAAAATTATTGCTCCATTGGGAAAAAAAAAATTGTGTTTCGAACATCTTTATGGGAAAAAAAATTTGTGTTTCGAACATCTTTATAAATATATTTTTGCCAGGAAAAATAGGAAGCCATTTCTTTTTGACGTGTATACTACTGCAAAAGCACCCTAACAAACACACTTCAGGAACAGATTCGAGCGGAAAGGGTCCGAAACCTACCAGAAATCTGTAAACCTTTTTCCAAAAACACATTAGCCAATCTTTACGTACCGGATATTTATGAATTCTATACAAAAAAATCATTAAGTAGTCTATGCGTAACCCGAAGGAGATTGGGAGTTTTAGTCTATGTGTAACCCGAAGGAGATTGGGAGTTTTCAACCTCATTCCAAGCGCAAACAGAGAGAGCCATGTAGCTAAGGCATTGTGTGATTGCAACGTTCGATTGCAGCTTTGAGAAAATAAGAATAACGACGTACAATGCCCAAAATAAGGCATACAGCCGAGAGCCGGTCAGAGTCGAGCCAGACGAGACGAAAACCATTTTAGACACAACTGTTTCGTACTCTTTCTTGTTTTGATCTCCACGACAGCATATTATTATCATAATATTTTCATATTTAGAATAACCGATTGTCAAATATATATGTTCATTTAGAATATAAATATATATGTCAAATAACCTATGATTTTTCAGAGCAACGAGATTCTGTAAAACAGTATATGTTCATCTCTCCACGTTTAGGGGGTATAAATGGCGAAGTACCTTCCATTCCATTATATTGACGATGAAAATTTGCATTTTCATTTTACAATTTTACCAATTAAAACTTATAAGGGAGTATTAATGGCGAAGTACATTCCATTATACTAGGCGCAGTTTATCAGTCTAGCAAAAGTTAGTTGAGAATGAAAATTTGCAACTTCATATTGTAAACGGCCTTTTTAACTTCATTTCCCAATTTTACCAATTAAGACTTATAGTTCATCGCTCCTCAAAGTTTTTAACTTCATTTTCCAATTTTACCAATTAGAACTTATAGTCAACATATGAAAATTTTCCATAAAACGTTTTGAAATAATTACTAAAAATAAGGAATAGAACAATGGCTTTATTTATTCTTTTAAAAGGAATTCTCAGAATTCTTAAGATTGATAAAGAGTAATTAATATGATACTAAGCTCGTATATATAATATTTTTGTTTCGTTGTTTCTTTTTTTTTTTTTTCCTGGAAATATGATAGATGATATTAGTTTTTACTAAATATTAATTATTATTATCATATATAATTAAAATATATAAAAAAATAAAATTACATAAACTATTGGGAGGTTATGATACATTGCAAAACATAAATAACATTAAAGATATTGTTACTTCTAAGTTCAAAGAAAAAAAATGGTGTGAGAAATATTTACTGGCTAAAAGAAAATTAAGTTATTATAATAAGGTCTTCAACCCCACCCTAGAAGATCAAAAGTATCTCTCTATTTTAACTAGCTCAAAGAAGAAAATTAATATAGCAAATATTAGAACGAATTCTCATGAGCTCTATAGTGAAACAGGTCGTCCGTCAATTCATAAAACGCCATGGATGGAAAGTATCTGCCATATATGTGAGAATAGTAACATCAAGGATGAAAACCACTTCCTCTTAGAGTGCCCCGTGTACAACCACATTAGATCTAAGTTCATTAGATCTAAGTTTCACAATCTTTGTTACAATACTGAGCTTCCTAGCCTTTTACAGTGTCAAAATTATAGTCCTAGCCTTTTACAGTGTCAAAATTATAGTGAGCTTGAGAGGCTTCTCTCCAAGCTTTTTGACCATAGGAATAAAATCTTAAATCAAAATAAATAATTTGTTTCTTTAAGTCCGATAGACCAATGTTTGGTCTTGGTAGACGTTAACCATCATCATCAAAAAATAAATATTTTGCTTCAATTTTTTTTATAATAGATCATATTAATTAACTTGAAATATAAATTGCTCATTTATTAGGAAATTTTTCAAATAAAAACATTATAAATGGCAGAAACACAGAAACGCTTGATGTCAAAATTTATTAAACCACAAAAATCCTTGATGTCAAATTTATTAATCGACAAAAATCCTTAATTAAAGAAAACTGGCCAATAATTTTTTACAATCACCGTTTGTAATTTCTCCAAAATATTATTTAACTTTCCAACAAATGTATGATAAGAAAATACTGTGAAAAAAACCCATCTGAATATGGTCTTAAAATATATATATTACACATAAATAAAAATTATATTAAAGCATACATACCACACATAAATAATTTTTATTTAGGGAAAACAATTATAAAACCGAAAATATAAATAAAAAGCTTAAAAAATAATCCACCAGGAAATCTTATTTCATAAAATAGAGGGAAAAAGGACCCAAACATGATCCATTATTGTAGTAGACACGTGATAGTTCAAGCACCAGGACGACGGTACTTGTGGATTATTCATGACTTGACTGAAGACGTCCCTGGCCATGGTGGTGGGCAGTTAAGGCCATCGCTGGTGCACTGTGGGGGCCGAAGGCTGCACTGGTCCTCTAGGTTTCATTTCAGTCCACATGGAATCTGGCGGTGGTGGTGGTGGACAGCCTGGTGGTGGTGGTGAACGGTCACGCCCATAATTTTGACACTGTGAAGGGCCCGAAGGCGGCACTGGTCCTCTCCGTTTCATTTCATTCCACATGGAATCTCGCTTATTCACCTCCTGCTGCTGCTCCACGTGCAGGTTGGCAGATCGCTCAGCAGCAGCAAGATTTAGAAGGAGCATTAGCGTGATGACGCACAGAAGTGCAGTATCAATCTTTTTCGTCTCCATCAATAATCGATGTCCTCCCACTGATCGCCAACGATTTGAGGTGCCACACTGAATACACATAAGGATGCTCCAGGCACTTCAATGTAGATGTAAGCACTCTTAACATACATTCCGGGCAGAGGCCTGAAATATATATAGATATTTTGCCATGAGCTTATCTCGATTGCTAATTTTCCGAATATGCGGAGAATCGGCAATCGAGATAAGGATGCCCGATATTTTGGTCTGGGTTTTCTCCCACGTGCTTTACAACATAGAATTTGTGGGGATTCGCGATATTTCATGCGATTAATTAATTAATTGCAGTTATTTAGAAAAGTTAGCTTTAACCATATATTTTTTTTGGTTGTTTTAGTTGCAGAATGATATAGATGAGATGGTTAAATCATATGTGAAAAATGAAATAATGAATTAGTAAAATCAACTTCAAAATATTAATTTAATTTTTTAATTGGAAAACTAAAAAGTTGTTATAAAAATATATTTTATAAATAATTATTGTAATTTAAATATTGTGTTTTTTTAATAAATATAATTTTATTGGGTAGTTTAACTCATAGATAATGAAGTGGTTAAAAATAAAAGAATATTATATGTTATGCATAATGTAATTTAAATATTTTAAATAGTTTTTGTTTTTAGATATATTGTAATGGGTATTTTAATTAATAGATAATGAAATGTTTTTTAAAGGCATTTTTGGTAGGTAATTTTAATTGAAATATGATAGAGATTTTTAAAATTTTGATTTTTAGGTTTTTAATGTATAGAGTTTTGATTGTTGGAGGTTTTTTTATACGTTTAAAAATGTATTTTAAATAATAAAAAATGATAATTTTGTTTTTAAATTGTATTACTAATTTTTTTTTTTGTTTAAAAAGACTTTCTTTTATAAGTTAAATTGTGCTTATTTAAACTAAATTTTATTTAAAAATTTTGCTAGAAAATAATGAAGTAATATAAGAATTTATTAAATCCTTAAAAATTAAATATTTTAAATAAACAATTTTATAGAAACTATGTCATTGAATTTTAGGCATAATTATAAAAACATAAATTAATTCTAGATTTCACAATCTTGAAAATGTATTTTTAGTAAATATAAACTATTGATTTACTATTTTTGGCATGAAATTGTAGATAATTTAATAGAAAATGTATTTTTAGTAAATATAAACTATTGAATTACTATTTTTCTTTGCATGAAATTGTAGATAAATTAATATATTTTTTTAAGTAAATATAAACCATTGAATTATTGCTTTTGGCATGAAGGTGTAGAGTAAATTAATATTTTTGTGCCTAAATTTTTCTTAGAATCATATATGAAGGAGATGCAAGATAAAAGAAGTTGGAAGACCATAGAGAAAAAAAAAAAAAAAAAACCTACAACACCAATCTCGCCATGAAAGACAAAGAGCCACATAATTAAAAACCAAGAAAATTATAGGTTCGATAGACCAATTTGGTCTCAGTGGACGTTAACTACCACCATCATCATCATCATCATGAATTTTGTTTAATTTCCTTAGCAAATGTGATCATTTGATTTTTCTAAGAAAGACTTATATGCTACTTTTCGTTGGAAATTTAAGATGTAAATAAGTGAAAGTTATGCATTTAGAAAATAATAAATAAATAATATTCAAGTACTTAGAATGATATATGAACTTTGTTTAATGCCCTTAGCAAATGTGATCATCTAATTTCTCCAAGAAAGGATTATATGCTTCCTTTTCTTGGAAATTTAAGATGCCAATAAGTGAAAGTTATGCATTTAGAAATCAATAAATAAAATAAAATAGCATTGTGGTGAGAATGGGTTTTAATTCGTTATCTTATATTTTTTTAATTTTTAATTATTAATTTAATAAAATAAAAGTGAACAAAGTTTGTTTTTTTAATAACAAGAATTTATATACTTATTTTTATTATCGAGGAGACCTAGTATTGAGGTAGTGAGATTGCCACTATATTCTTGATCCTAATGCAATCCCTCTAAGTCTCTATAAAGGTTGGAAAACATCTTCTAGTGCAAGATGTCCACCATTCATCCTAACCACATAATAATACTCTCATGTCCACCATTCATCCTAACCACACATAATAATACTATCAAAGTTAATTGGGTGTAGTTTGAGTAGTTGTGGGATAAGTGTTATCTTCACCAACTTACCTCACCTTATAACAAAGAATATAATATTTAAAATGGATTTAGTACTACTTAGATATGACCTAATTGCAACTAGGATATGGCATGTGATTGAATCTATAAGTTCCTACAACATTGCTCAAACTCACACAAAACTCAAGCAATCAGGCACCTACTACCTAGAGCAGAGACACACCCACCAACACCTTGCGACCTAGGTGACCCTAGACTTAGAGAACAAACAAAATCACATAGAGAAAGTATATGAAGTGATAGTCCTTGACTACAAGAAACCATAATCTCATAATCGCATTGAAACAATGAACCCAAATGCTACCTATATTGGTAAGTTCACTGCATCATTCAAGAAAACATATTAATGATTGTGGGATGATGCAAGACACAAAATTGAATAGAAAAATAAGCAATTTTATTATATTGCATGAATAAAATACACATAGATTAGATTCCTGTAACATACCTTCGAAGAATAATTTGATAATAGCCTACTAGGCTCCCATCCCTTAATTGACTTAATTGTATTCATGCAATGATTGACTTAGTGATATATATGTATGCAGCGACTAACTTAATTGATTTTGGTAGCCATCCTACTTCAGACCAATTAATTGACATAAATAGATTTACATTACCACATATACACTTGTGAACGTGCATTATTTACCTTAAAAACATGCATGTAATATCTAATCGTTGCAAAACAATAAACATTGAAACCATGCTTTGCACTAAAAGGTACCATGCCAAGCATCGACCCAAAAAAACATAAATCCCAAAAACGATGACATAATAATCCAATCCCACTCCCAAACCATCAACACACATTTTCCATAAACAAAAGCAACCATTTTTTTAAAGAAAAATATGCATACTCATAAAGAAAAAATTTACACAACCCAAAATCAACTATCCTTCAAGTTGCGAATGAATGATACGACTTCCCCTTGGTAAGATCGAATGGCCTCAAAAGAATCCCATATGCCAAGCTGACTCCATAAACCAAGAGAAATTTTTGGCATAAATTCCCAACTGCATTGGCACTCCTGCCCAGTGTTGTTCCCAATTCTGTCGACCGGGCACTTACCCAAATTTGGTGGAGCGTCACCGAAAAATGGAACAACCAAATTTGGTGGAGAAGCCACTATCCATAAAATTCATCACTCACTTGTCTCTAGGTGAGTGTAGATCCTCCTTGGCTGATATTGTAATTGAAACAAAAGACAATTACATGAACTCAGTAAATGTACATGCCCACTATTCTAGGCTCTCTAGGCTTACATAAATATTTATTCTTACTCATAGTACTGAATATATATACCAATCCGTTTCTACAATTTTGTTATTGCTTTCTACAAAAACCCTGTTCTCGCCACTAGAAGACTCTAATCTCGCACCCTCACAAAATCCTTTGTTTTTCATTCCTGGGAGGGATTTGATCCCAAGAAAATCTATGTGTCCTTAATTTTAAAATTCGTAGCAGATCGAAAGTTGGTGAAGTCTCAAGAGAGCGAATGTCATAGGTTTTGAAAGAAGATGAGATCCAAAAAGTGGTGGCCCTTGGACTTCCATAAAGTAAATGGAGGAAATGACGAATTATCGATATTGATTTGACTCTCAGTATTGGGTGAGATTCTCCCATATTCACTTCAATGGTTTCAACATGCACTATATCAACTTTCTTAGTGCTCCCTTTGAATCAATCTAGCTAGCCTGTCAGTGTGATCATGTTGCTTCTTGCTTGGCACATTCTCTAGTAATAAATTGTGAACTATCGATGATAAATATGAGTGCCTGGTGGTAAGGATAAAATTTATCCACAAGAATGTAGGGATAAGAGTTATCCCACTGCATGCATCCCTAGGGAATTCAAAATCCATAAGTTGTTTTGGAAATGACAAGTCACTGCACCTAGATCACTGTATAAGGAATTAGAAAAAGTGGCGTTGTGGATTGAAGGTGTTATTATGCTTTAGTTTTGAAAAAAATTACATGTGTTCTATAGTTTCCTTAATAAGGTTATCGAGCAATTGGATAATCCTTATCCAATGGAAAACTCGGTGGATAGCACGTTCAAACACGATGATACTAAGAAAAAATGTCAGTCTGGCCAATCCATTCTTCAGGGGAAAAGACAAGGATAGCTACACATGTTTTCAAGGGATAAACATTATCCATCTGACTATGCCCTGTATGGAAACATCTCCCGCATGATAGCTAAGCCAAATGGAGAGGGAAACACTCGTTGCCACTCCATTTTGGCACGTGATTTTTGCGCTTTGTGTGTTATCTTCTTACCCATGCATGGAATCTGTAGCTTTTCGGCTTTACTCCATCACACCATCCATTCAGCACCAACCTCGCTAGATAATCCTTTCTCCGACCAATTCACTTTTCCTTATCGTTGATGGTGTATTGGCACCCTTACAAACCAAATGGTACCCTCCATTGGGATTGTTGAAGCCACAACTAATCTCTTGTAAATGTTGTTCAACGTATTGAAAATGAAATGGTTTTACACCAACGAAATTGTTTATATATACAAGTGCAGTCATATAAATGTTCCTCAATGCTACACAGTAATACATCTTACCAAATATCGTTTCATAAGCCCACCAATAATGGCATGTTGGAGCTACAACTTACATGATTGAAAATAACGACTAGAGGACCATACTACTTTATTATGTATTGTCCTCAGTTCCTGTGGACATCAATAATTTATCACATGCATCCCCTTTTTGTTGTCGTTTCTTTATGCAAAAGGATTATTCAAGGGATGGGTAAGATTGATATTCTTCAATTCAATCTTACACATTAAGACAGAGCAGATTAGTTTTATGTTAATGATTTTGTTAGAGGAAGAAAGGAAGATTTTGTTAGAGGAAGAAAACTTCTAACATCCTTTTGACAACTTGTAATTGATAGTTTAGAGATGACTTCAACTTTAGATTTATCAACTTTAGTTCCATCACCTGAAATGTCATTTCCTAAAGCAATCCCTTCTATAAACATCATAAAACATTTTTCATGGCTTAGTGAAAGGTTTTATTTCTTACATATTTTAAGAACTTTTTCCAAATTTTCTAAAGCTTCAACAAATATATTCCCATAAACTGTAAAGTCATCCATATACGCCTCTACACAATCATGTATTAGATCAAAAAAAATTCCTACTACTGCTCTTTGGAATGTTGAAGGTGCATTGCACAATCCAAAAGGAAGTACTTGGTAGGTATAAGTCCCCCATGGATAGGTGAATGTGGTTTTATCTTGATCTTCAGGTGCTACCTGAATTTCATTGTAACCACTAAAACCATCCAAAAATGAGAAATACTTCTTACCTGCTCATGTACCTAACACTTGATCTATAAATGGCAAAGGAAAATGATCTTTAAGGTAGCTTTATTCAATTCTTCATAATAAATACATACCCTCCATTTACCATTATTTTTAGGCACAATCACTAGAGGAGAAATCCACTGGCTGTCTAAAATTGGGTAAATGAAGTTTACATTCAACAATTTTTGCAACTCCTCTTTCACAATTTCCTTAAGATTTGGATTCATCCTTCTTTGAGGTTTTCTAATAGGTTTACAATTTTCCTCAATGTAGATGTGATATCTACAAGTCTTAGGACTAATTCCTTTCATGTCAGTGGATTCCCATGCATATGTAGAAGAATGTTGTTGTAATGTTTTTATTAGCTTTTCCTGTTATAATTTTTCCAGGTTATTGTTTATGTTCAATGTTTTTCCTGGCAAGATTTCAAATATAGAGCTACCCAATTCTTCCATAGAATAAGAAGACATCTGCCTAGATGACAAATATTCAATATTGGATTTTTCTTGAAATCGGTCATGTTCATATTCTGGAGATGATTCAAAATTTTCCATTATATTTAAGATTTGTCTATCTTCACTAATGGTTAAAATAGTAAAGAGAGGTTGAATATCATTTTCATAATCAATCCATTCTTTGTCATCTATCTCTGTGATTGCTCTTGTTGGAGGATATAGAGAAAATTTCTTAGTTGAGTTACCATCAGAGATATACATATCACCAAATCTACAGCTAATGAAAGCATTAGTTGTAGCCAACCAAGGTCTTCCTAATATAAGTGGATATGCCCCTAGATTATTCTTAGGGGTTAAGATAGTAAAATCAACAAGGTATTCCCAAGAGTCTAAGGACACTGAAATATCTTCTAACACACTGTTTGGTCGATTACAAATCTATCTACCAATTGTAGTAATATAGGTGTATAAAGAAGATTAGGAAACTTGAGTTGTTCCATGGTCTATTTTCTCATGATATTTATTGTTGCTCCTAAATCAATCAATGTATTCAGAATTTCAACTCCATTGATATGTGTTTTTACAACTCAATTTCCTGGATCTACATATTTTTGTATGGCAATTTTTCCCATCATTAGCTCTGTGATTTTTCCTGCCAGCTGAATTCTTTTGACTATTTTTTTTTCTTCTTCCTAGTTTCTTCATGCTCAAATCCTTTATTGTTTTAGCTAGAATTGGAATCTCCTTAATGGATTGAAACAAGGGGATTTTTATACAGACATTTTCAATTCATCTAGAAAATCATAATTAGGCAACATAATATGTTTTTCTACCCCTCTATCAACTTGTAATCTTTCAGGAAAAGGAGTTGTAGAAGTGGATAATGGTGGTTTCCCTATGATAGGAGTTGAGTTTATTGGTTCTTTCTGTTTTTCATTTTTAGTATTCTAGTTTTGATGAGATGTTCCTTCAAAAATTTTATTTGGCTGTAGAGAATATTCCTCATAATTTTTTTGTTCTTGAATAACTACAGAAGCTTTTTATTTTCTAATATCCTACTAGATCTCAGTTGGACATCATTGATATCTAAAGGAGTGATCATATAAGTTGGAAATTGTTGTCCTTCCACCATATAGGTATTCTGAGGATTTTTATTATTGGGGTTTGGTAATGGTTGGGAAGGTAATTGAGTTGGTCTCTATGGGAATGGCCGTGAAAGTTGAGGATTTTGGTTTTGAATTTGGGGTTGTTGATTTTGTTGAGGAATTTGTTAGGGAGGATAGTTTGGATATGATGGAGGATATTGATATTATTGAGAGAATCTTCCATAGGGATTTTTCATTCCTTGAGCACAAGGTTGAAATTGAGATTGAGGCCAAGGTTGCTGCCAAGAATTCTAATTTGGTGGGGGCTGAATATACATTTGGTTGTTAAAACCCTAGTTTTGTTGCCCTTGCCAAGGTCTTCTAGAGACAGAAAAGAGATTATGTTTGATTTGAAATTGTTTCCTCTTGAAAAATAGCCTTAAGTCCATGAATTTAAGGACGACTCTTGGTGTCATGTTTTTCTGAACAAATCACACAAGTCTCTATGATTTTTGCATCCAAAGGGAATTCTCTTAAAGCATGCTTCTTTCTGCATTTGGGATAGAAAATAGCTAAAGAATCAGTCTCGGCGTTCTGCTTGTTTTTTAACTTAAGGGTGTTTATCTGTTCACTAAGGCTCCCTTGAATATGTATTTTAAATTCATCAAGCATGTTTCCAATTTCTGCCCTACTCACTAATCCAATTGTAGACTTATTCACTCTAACAAGAGAAGGATCTCTTGGACCTTTCCCAGTTTAGGATTTTCCTCTTGAGAGATGAACACATAATTCTCCAATGTCGCTTAATGGGAGTTGATAGATATCTCACTTCCCCATCATGTTAAGGATGTCTATCCACTCATCTCTAATGGATTTTAATAAAAGAGTTTTTAAAGTATCTTGATCTAAGTTATCAATTTTTTCTCTTTTTAAGTTATAGTTGAATATTTCAGTTAAATCCTCCAAATTTTCATCCTCTCTTTGAATCATTTTAAACACTTCATATTTGTGATTGATATGCATGCAATAATCCAAATGTCTATCCAAAAATACTTTCTTCATGTCATTCCATGTTCTAAGAGACTGAGTGACCAACCCTATGAACCATTTTAAAGCAGCTCATTTCAATGTTGAAGGAAACAATTTTAGTTTTTGAGAGTCTTGTAAATAATCATAAGTTCTACACAAGACTTCAAATTCAAATAAAAAGGTTTCAAGATCTTCACTTTTTAATCCATGAAAATTTGGGAGGACAGAAGGTGAGATATTTTTCATTGTGGCATCTGTTTCTTCATTAACTATAGGGAATCCAAAATAATTATCAACTTCCCTATTTCCTCTAACTGCTCCATTATTTCCTCTACCTCTTCCTCCTCCAAATAGTGTAAATTCTTCATCCTCTCCTTCTTCTTCTCTTCCTGCCATTATAGTTTCTTCAGATTTAATATAAGATTCAACTTGCAAGGTTAATTGCTCTTCCTCTAGTTCCTCTATCAATGGTATGTGAAAGAAAGGTTCTACTTCTCCCTATCCACTAGGAATTCTTAATTCTTCAACTAAAATATGTTCCCTTGTAAAGGTGAAAATGGCTACCCCTTCTGTTGTAGATCCAAGATTTTATTCCCCTAGGACTTCCTCGGTAGATGAAGTAGGAGATCTTCTTAATTGTATTTCTGACCTTAGAACTTTGGGAAGTCTATGGCTAGGAATATGAGTTTGAGATGGAGTTGTATCTCTTATTAGTCTTGGTGGAGTAAGTGGTGTTGTAGGAATTAAGCTCCTACCTCTAGATATGAATCTACCCCTACAGTCTCTTTCTCTACGCGTATAATTTTTTTTTAATGTAAGAGATGAGGTTAACTAATTACACTTCCTCGGCAATAGTGCCAAAATGTTTATTCAATTTAGTGTCCAAAATTTCTTGCATAAATTATCAACCGAGGTCTATAAGCTGATGAAGTGTGGTGCACTATATGTGCTTAGTTAACCTTTTTCTTACTTTGTTGTTTTGAATTTTATGTTGTTTTTGGGGGATTTATGTTCTAAGAATGTACAACCTGAAACTATGAGAAAATTTAAGTGAATCTAATGAATTTTAAAGGGAAGGAAATGTTCTTAAGTTGATATAATTTCCTAAAAATGGACCAAGGACTGTTGACTAGTTAGAACCTAATAAGAAAACAAAGCATCTATTTTATCTTATCTCAATTATACCTTAGTTCCTAAGTTTCTAGGAAAATAAAAATGTACTCAATAAATTCAATCACTATATGAATAAAACATTTTTCCATTTAGTTTAGGATCATCATCATCTTGAAATGGCTTTTGAAAACATCCATTAACATAGTTAATTGACAGTTCTATTCTAAGAAAATGAATGACAAAACAGTGAGAAAACTAAGAAATTGTGTATTCTAATTAATTCAATCTTAATTCAGTTTGGAAACAAAGTCATCTTTCTCCACAGAAAATATTAGAAGAACAAGGTTGCACAGTTGTGATTTTATCATTATGCTATTGATTGAAAACTGAAATGAAATATCATTCTAAGCTAGAAAACAGATTTGTTGAAAACAGAGTAATGGAAATTAAATTGAAAACAACAAATGAAAAACCTCCTTCAATGCAGGGGCCCTTTGCAACTGATGTGGCTGGAATGCTAGCTATTTAAGGATGCACTTTAAACGATCATTAACAAGATGAAGTTTGTATTATGAACAAAACGAAGTATGAATACAGAGTATCAACAAAAATCCTGAACTTAACGTAATTCCTTCTAAGTTCTAACTACTTCTCGATTCCATGCAACTGATACTTATAGGAAAATAACATAACTGTTTATGAGATAAACTTGCTACAGGTGGCTAATTTGAATTAAATTTGCAATAGAACTGTTAGACTCTTGATTAGCTACGAAAGAGCAAATCCAGAGTTCTACTGCTTACGGATAATGTATTTTCTCTCCATCTTTGACATGACCTTAGGCTTACTCTTCCATCGATTTGGACCGAGTGAATAGGATAGAATCCATGCGGAGATGATTCTAGAAATGCCCATGTGGCCCAACTCTTCATTTGACACCTAGAATCTGCCAAACCATGAGAGTAGCTACGGAATCCACAGTTAGTTTCAGAATAGGCTACGTTCTGTAGCTAATTTGCAAAAATATATTCAAATATAAAGAACATGAAACTATAATATGGCAATCATTTTAATGCTTTCCCTAAGAAAAAACCTAGCATTTATCATTGATTGGGTCTGTAATATTATGAGAAAGAGAGAGAAAATGTTGAGAAAGAAATGTCAAGGAGAGGGTAATTTTGAGGTTCAACATGCCCCCACTACAAAATCATTACATGTCCTCATGCAATTTTCCAAAAATGTGAGTTCTTCATCCCTAATGCATTTGCTCAGACCCCTCTACTAGTACATCCAATTTCCTTCTTTTGCTCTTCTTTGAAGTGATTGTCATTCTGAGCTTTCTCATAAGAAGTTTGTACTTAAGGATAATGACTGCTCTATTCAAAACCTTATTCTTTCTTTTCAATTTCCTATTTTTCTTATACCACGGTCCTAGCTACAGAATGGTATTATCGTGTATTGCCTTGTCCAATTTATTTTGTTCCTTCAAGGTTTCATTCTCCTATTTGATATGTTTGTTCAATATCTCTAATTCATAAATTTCTTATTTGAGAGTATCAATTAGAGGTTCTTATGGATTGATAAAAGATTTTGGGTTCATTGAGGCACTTCTCTTCTCTGGTGATTCTATATAATCATATATTTTTTGTTTCACTAGGTCTATTCCTAGAGATCCTCTAATTGGGCTACCTTCAAAACGATGAATAGGATAATTTTGAGGACTTAGATGTTAACAGGAGATGTTTCTAGGTTTCCTCGTCTAAATTTATAAACTCTGTGCCTTTTGATGATGTTTTCTTTACCAAAACTCAGAGTCTAGAGCTTCTTCTAAGTTGTGGAGAACTTACATTCTCCTGAGTTGTCACATTTTTATCCTTTCTTATCTTCCCTCTTGCCTTGATTTACTTCTTGACTTCTGTCAATTCTTCAAAGATTAACTTTTCATCATATTTTCATAATGAAGACTCAGGTATGTTTTGAATAGTTATACGAGTCTTATTTCTTCTACTTCTTATGAATTTATCTCCTTTAGGTAACTCTGGTGCTTCTTGGAAATGGTTTCTAATAAGGAAATTCTCCTAGGTATCTCATATGCTTTTTAAATGAAACTCAATCAATATCTTTATCAACCCATGATGATACATGGTTGTATCTATGAACTCTATTTTCTTTTGCACATTTGAGGTCATCCTTCTTAAACTATTTAGAAGGAAGAAAGGAAGATTTATTTCTCCATTTTCTAAGAAATTCATTAGTAAATGGATATGGTAGACATACATGCAACCAAATCTCCCTTCACAAGTGATAAATTTCTATAATACCAAAAGCATGTTCCTCCACTTACTTTTAAGAGCTGAAATGGGAATTCCTTTTCTAAAAACAGAGACATTCATACCTGGGTTTTTGAGTATTAATTTCCATCATTCATTGTGGAAATCCTTGTTCTTGAACCATCTTTCACCATGCCTTGGAAGTTTTGTAGCCTTGCTTATGAATAACTGAGTCACTGCAAACTTGATATCTCTAATATCTACCTTTGTTCTATCCAATGATTGAGCAAAGGATTTTGTGATCTCTTTATGAAAACCATCAAATTTCTTGATAAATTTAAGCCATCCTGCTTTCTGCAACATTTATTTGAGCTATGGGTATCCTTCCATGTAGTTTTCTCCTACCAGTTATGATATGACAATTAGCCCCATGCCTTCTACTACGTAGATTTCTCAACCTTCAGAATTACCCTTCTTGGTTTCATGAAATGAATTGGCTGCGAACATGGTGAAAGGAACTGCGAGTTTCTATGAAATAAGTAAATGGTAGGGGTCTTGGAGAAATGTAGACAAATATGTCATGTTGTAGTCATGACCATTAATAACAATGAGGAAGTTAATTATGGACTGTTATGTGACAAAATATGGAGGATGTGGTGGATATGTAGTATGATGGAGATTACAATCAAATCAAATGATGATTCATCAAGGAAACATATGAATATCCATATTATATATGATTTATGTTTTAACCTTGCTATTTAAAATAAATTTTTGCACTTTACCTTTTAGAACTTAACCTTTTTGTTTTTTGTTTTCTTTGGTGTTGATCTGTAGGTACCTTTTTATCATATTGGTCTTCAAAACAAGATTCTTCAATTTCGTGCAATCATCATTTGTTTGTAAGTTGTATAATTATGCCAGAGCTGCTAAAGGAGATATAGTTACAAAATCAAATTAGTTGCAGAATGGAATCAGCTACGGAACATGATAAAAATGAAGTATGGCTATGGAACATGACTGTGAAATGAAATGGAAATGGAATATGACAGTGAAATGGAATGAAAGTGGAGTGAGATGGAATGAAACTGTAAAATGAAATGAATTTGTAGATTATGAACTACAAATGAATGTAGCTTTGTGTCACTACTTATTATAGAAAGGAAATGGAAAATATAGGATGTCAAAAATCTCTAATTTTCACCCTGTATTTTTTGTATAAGTATGCCAATTAATAATTGGTTTTCATACTTATACATTTTTTTTTTGTTATGTTTTTATTTATGAATTTGTTTTATATATATTTTGTACATATATATATATGAAAAATAAAAGTTAATTTAGTGGAGAAGAAGAACTCTTCTTCACCAACTTCATTTCAGTGCTATCTTGGAAAATCTTAACAAAATCCTCTCTTGAAATTAGCTTATGATATATCTTCAATCGATGATGATTCACAAGAACAGGTACCTTTCATTCATCTATTGTCCTCACTCTCGCTGTTCCATTATTAAAGACTTGTTCAATCTCACATGGCCCAAGCCAATGAGTCTGAAACTTTCCTTGAAAATCTTTGAATTTTGAATCGAACAAAAGTGCCCAATCCCAGGTTTGAAACTTCTTCTCCTTGATATACTTATCATGCCATTTAGCCCTTTGCTGATGGACTAAACTAATTCTTTGAACTGCATCTTGCCTGATTTCATCATGCTCATTGAGTTGCTCCAATATATGTTTCTATGCTTCTGATAAATCCAGCCCCAATTGGACTTCCATCTTGAAATTTTTGATTTGAAACTCTATAGGGAACAAGACTTGCTTCCCATAAACAAGCTCATAGGGAGTATGTCATGTTGTGTTCCTCCATGTAGTTTTGTAGGCCCATAAGGCTTCAGGAAGCCTTTCTACACAATCTCTTCTGTGTAGATGTACAATCTTAGTGAGAATTCCTTCAATCACCTTATTGGTAGATTCAAATTGACCATTTTCTTGTGGATGATAAGGATTAGACTTTCTATGTTTGATATTGTAATCTTCCACAAGCCTTTCCACCATTTTAGATGTAAATTGAGATCCTTGATCCTTCACAATTTCTCTTGGAACACCAAAACGAGTGAATACGTCCTCAAAAAGAAAATTAACTACAGATTTTTCATTAGCAAAAGGTAATGCTTTAGCCTCTACCCAATTAGTGACATAATCAGTGCATACCAAAATATGCATCTTTTGTTTAAATTGAGGATTAATTGGTCCAACAAAATCCAAGGCCCATTTTTCAAAAGGTTTAATGAGTACTTGTGTTTATAGTGGCATTTCATCTCAATGATTAGGTTTTCCTACCCTTTGGTAGCTATCACACCTTTTGACATATTATTTGGCATCTTGCGAAGGAGAAGAGAAAGCGCATCCAAGAACACATCTATCACTCAACAACAAGTATGGCTTGACATTGCCATCTCAGCAAGCTAGTTAATGTCAGCAGTGTCATGTCAAGTGATGTCATGAGTTGTCAAAGGCCACATCACTATTATAAGCCATGTCTATTGTAAATTGAATGAAATGTAAATTCGAATTCCAATGGACACACATGAATATGAAGATTCATGTCAGCTGAAAATTCATAGGAAGTTGAATAGTCATGAGGGTATTCAAAGAGTCACAAGGGTCGAGAATCACCCCTCTGTTATATATACCCCCTCATTGTATGAGAAAAGGAATTTTCACTTTGACTCCTCCCACAAAGCATAGAGAGTTTCAATCAGTTCTTTGAGGAGTGAGGAGTGGATCCAATGTCCCACTACTGGGGCTAGTGATGTATCATGTAAATATGTATCTTGGAACTTTTCCCTAATACAAAATCCTTTTCAGGATAACACATTTACATGCATGACTTGTGGATGTTTGTAAGACTATTCTTTGAGCACTTGTAACTCATGTTTGTTTCACATGTACTAAGATAGTCGAACTATTTCAGTTGTTTTAGTACCTACCTTGTTGGGAATGTGTTGTATTGGTTATCATTGCTGTATCATCCTTGTGGAATATCCATAGGATACTAGACAAACCATCCTCACTTACTAGTTATAACAACCATCCCATTTGTTGTGGACTACTCTGTTAGATGGTGGAGAGTCTTCCCTTGTACTTTGGTTTTAACGACTTCCACATCTGTTGTGGACTATTCTGATAGATGTCAGATAGACTATTCTAGTTCGTGTGTGTCTCTTCCTGGGTGGTATTATTACCTCTCACATAGAGGATCACTTCATTTCCCCATTTTCAGTAAGATAACCTTGACACAGTTGTGCTGCACACTCACCAGGCACACTTACCTTGTTGTTTAAAGATACCATTGTGTCACTCTCTCATGCTGAAAACCATAGCTAAGGAAGATCTCTAAGTATATGGTAATTTAGCCTTTATACCAGATTGGACTCCTACACTAAATGGTGTGAGGCCTAGTTGGGACTTCATATCAGGGAGATCCCCTTGGTCGACGGATTTCCAGTGTTGTCAACATGTGACTAGGTATTGTGCTGACATAACATGTGTCAAAGCCAACTCATCCTATAACTATAGTGATTGGGCGTATATGCAATGATGGTCCCCACCGGAACAACTCATCCCATAAAGAAGACCTCGATGGATTATAAAGGGGCAAAGGCTAATTTCAGGAGGATAAAGGCACTGGGGGTTAATACAAAGCACCAATACTGGGTTTTATGTGGTAGATATGACTGAAAGCATGGGCTTAAGGGGAAAGGTGTGAAGGAAAGAACTTTAGCGCCTAAATATTGAAGCATTGGTCATAATGATTGGCATTATGAGCATAAAATAGATAGAGCGCCAATGCACAATGTCTTATTGCAAAAACCAGGTCCACACTCTTAATTTTTGTCTAGTAGTGGAGCCTTGTCAGAGAGCTAAAAGATAGAGTAAGCGATTGGCTCAAGATTTATATCACGACATTGATTTGTAGTGGCATTCTATTGGAAGACCTTTGACCTATGTTGAAGTGCTTTTGGCACATGGATGAGTGGGTTGGAAACTATACATGGCAGCATTTTGGAATAAACAATATGGCAATATTTTTGCATGGATGAACGAGTTGACAACTTGGACTTTAGAAATTAGGCCAAACATAACAATAGAAAACTGAAAACTCTAAAAAGGACAAAAGGAAGTATATATGATGGCATGCACAAGTTAGGGTGAAACTTTGGCATTTTTTCCAAGTATAGTGGGAACCAAAGTTGGAATCAGATTTGAAACTACATCTAAAACCTATAAAAATTCCAGATTGCCAAAGAAAATTCCATCAGTTTAACTTGCAGAAACAATATATTAGTGATTGATAACTTGAATTGTAGATTTAGATTACTGAAATGAACATGAAAAAGAAAAAATTAAGATACTCATGCAAAGATTCCAATTGAATTTCACTAAAATATCATGCCAAAAATGTCAAGCCAAATTATTTATAAGAAGAAAGGATTGAGGAATTTTGTAAGTTTTGTGCAAGACTTTGTGTTGAAGCGAAGTGTTGGTTTACTGGTGTGATGGAGGATTTCTCAGTAATCGTATTTTTTAAAGATGTTTTAGTGAGTGTCTGAGAAGGAAAAATGATTTATTTTTGAGTTGTTATTCATGGTTCTAGTGTGAAAATAGAAGAAAAAGGAATCATTAATGCCAAGCAAGTTCTATCTTGCAAATCAAGCGTTTTTTCTCCTTCCAGTAGGTTTTGGTTAATATTATGCTTGTAGCTCCATTCATTTTTAACTGATAAATCGGGGAGTTATAGATTCCTTTTTGTTGTAGCGAGAGAAATTTGTAATAGCATGTTGTAGCTTACCTTGTGAAGGAATTGAAGAGAAATTTGAAGAATTCATTTGTTCCTTGTTTTACTGATATTATTTCATGTCATTATCATGTGAGTAATTTTTTGAAGTTATTTATGGTGTCTTAATATCATTGCATAATTGAAAGAAAGTTTTTAAACTATGAAAATTCCTACAATAATGATTCACAACCCCCCCCCCCACTCCCTCTCAGTATTGTCTTGGTTTCTAATAGTATGGATTCTTTAACCTAAGGTAATTCTAGGGTTTGATAATGTGATAATAACACATGAATCAAATTAGAATAGGGTTTCATAATGTGATGTTAGGATTTGTCCTATGCAAGGATATTTCAGTAGAACTTCCTAAGGTTTGTTAACATGAGAATTTTCCTTATCTTATATCAAAAGGGACAAAATTAAACTCAATTTTGATGGGATAGCAATATGAAACCCCAATATAACATGTATAAGCTAGAAAAGGCTGTGTTATTTTCATGATTAACTATTTTATGGCATTTCTTACGCATGTTGATTTCATATGTTGGTTATGCCTTTTGGATTGAATTGAGGCTCACAAAAGTGTTATATATAAATTTTATAATAACTAGGGCTATTTTTGGGGACGAAAGTTAAAATGAGTTGTGAGGATTTTGTATAAAGGTGGAAATCCTCAATTTCTTTCAATGATCAAAACATGATTTCTTTTCCTCTGAAATTAACATTAAGTATATTTTTGAAGAAATATTAGAGTAACAAAGCACTTGATGATGATTATTTCACAACCTCATAACCATAAATAGTTGTGGGGAAAATAATTGTCCTGAGCTAGAGTGTGGGACTTGTAATATTTTATTCTTGTGGAAATTTTCGAAAGACAAAGATTGTTGGTTTCCTTAACAAACCTCACCATAGCCAAAATATATTTGAAAGGAACAAGCAACCCATTTATTTTCATTCACATGCAGCTAATAGAAATGGTGAAATAGCACATACAAAGCCATGATTTACAACTTACACAATTGAAGAAAGCCACAATTACAAAATAAATAAACAAAAATTTTGAAATTTTCCCCTCGAATAAAATTCAATAATGTTGCCTTAGATGTGCACCCAATTTTTTGGTTTCTCCTCTATTTAAATTTTCAAAATTTTGTATATGAAATGTCTGATCCTCTACAACATTTTTATGAAATACCAGATTATGAACAAAGATTCTTATGTTTTCTAAATATGGAAATATCTTAACCTATGTAACATCCCTTGGTAAACCTTGTGTAAAATACATAAGATTACAATTTTTTTTACTGACTTTACTAGCATGTAAAGTTTTCAATCACTTATTCCATATTCCTTAACTTGTCATTAGATAAAGTCATCGCCATTACACAAATTAAATTTAGAAATGGAATATTAAGTCAGATAACATAACAACCATGATTGCAACATATCAACATATAGCTCCCTATTGTAACCTTACATCACTATCACTGTTCATTTCATTAGGCTAGTTAATCACATATTAATGGTGTAAGTGTCCACGTCACTTAAGGAAGAAACGTCATTAGAATAGCCTAATAATAAATCACATCAATGGACACTGATGTACCCAAAAAAAATCGAAGGAGAAAACCAACATTCATTTATTCTATTAAACGTTTATTAAATGTTTCTTAAGGGTGTTCACCCTTCACTCAATGCATGTAAGAATGTTTATCCCTTTACTATTTTTAAAAAATTTAAAAATAAATATCATCCTAAATTCAACATAATTAGCTAGAAGCTATTACATTAATCATGATATCATTTACCCCACAGTTTCTTGAAAAATGTGCCATTGTGTCCAGGTTGTTAGCTACAGTCAATTATTTTTCATTGACAATCCCATAATCTGCATGGACCATTAGTTCATCTCCTGCGATAATGTTAAACATAATTGATCCTTCGCATAAGTCACAATCTTTCCTCCAATTACTGTCTTAAAAAAAACTCTAACATCATGACTATAAAATCTTTATCAAACCCAGATTAATAAATCCTTTCTAGTTTTGTTATAAACTTATTTTCATGTGTATAAATGAAATGTATACAAAGTATCAAAACATGCCTCTATTATTGACACCATGCATACATTAATTCAAAGCACATAACTAGGAAACCGTTTCTATGTATCTTTACATGTGTATGATTAGTAAACATGTCTATCCATCCAAATCTTATATGCTTAAAATAAAATACCTAAATATTACAAAAATTCATGTACCCTAAGAAAGGTGAATAGTTACATTCTACTTCTTTCCACAAGGACATTGTAATATTAAAAACAACCTCCACCACAAGAACTATAATTTCTTTACCACAACAACTAACCATATTTTTTAGAGGAAAACTAGCATGCTAGCTATTATATTTGTGCTGGAAATTACATAAAATTATCCAAAAGAAACTGATTAAACATCACAGGAAGCAAAGCGAGTTCATTATCCACAATATTTAAGACTATTTTAAATGAAAATACAACAAAATCAATTAACAGAGAAAATGCAGGAGTGTATCATTCATCAACATGAAACCTACATATCAAGTACAATCAGATCTAGCCACATCAAAAATTTCATTCTTCTGCCAACAACCCCCTCTTAGCAAGAAACAAGGTCTTAAATAATATTAATAAAAGTGATTGTCTTAAAGTAACTGTCTCAAACTAATCAATGTTGGAATTAAAAAAAAAAATTAACTTAAACTTAATATAAACTAATTAGAGTATCACAACCACCTTTGTGACTTGGGCATTTTAGATTTCTTCATCGTAACCACAGGAGAGGAACTTTCAGCTCCACACATTTTCGCTACAGGTGCCTAGTTATGATCAATGGGATTTCGTTCCAATCTTCTAGTATTTTCCATTAATGAAATGAAGTATTATTTCTGTGCATATTTGTGTATATGGTTATCTCTATAATTTGTTGCATTCCTGTTTAAGTCCGGATCACATATAGATTGAACTCTTTGGTGGTGAACTCAAATTTCAATATCTCCTTAGCTTCAGAATCAATATCTTTCAAGATCTTAATCTCATACAATTTGATCCAAAAAGGAATAACAGGCCATGGTGCATTCTTATTTTTATGTAGTCCTAATGATAACCCTGTGAAAAGGTGATATGAGACCTCTTGCATGACCATATTGTCCATGGCATACCTTGGTGGAACATACAGAGGCTTCTCTCTACCAAACACTCACATGAAGGTGCCACTAGGTGAGGCATACCCATATGTAATGTTAAGTATTTCCTCCATCACTTCTTAGGACTTGCAAGGTGGATCCTGTTCAAAGATTATCTTGTACAACGAGATAATGAAATGGTAAGATAACCTTTCCATTACTCCTCCATGGCTGTAGTCAAAAAGAAACTTGCAATAAATATTGACCACAGTCTCTTTTAGTTTCCATGTCTAGCTCATGCCAGAAAATGGGAGTTGGGCATAGATTACATCGAGTGAATATGTGACATGTCGAATATAACTTTCTCATCCTTGGGTAGAATATGAGCATTGGTCACATGGACTTTCAACTAATGAGCCAATAAGTATAACTAGTTGAATGGCCTTCCATCACTCACCAACTGGTCCAATACAACTACGAAGCCTTCAGGAAAGTTCTTAGTGCTCTCTTAACTGTATACTCAGCATGTAAATATGATCAAGAATTGGTAGGAATTCCTGAGATAATTTGTCTTGTAAACATGATTGATTATCTTTCTGAACTTTGACGTCTCTTTCACCCAATGCTTGAGTATATCTCTCATGTTCACCTGGTTGTGGGTGGCATAGAAAAGCGTGTCCATGCACCTCATCGGCTAAGGTAAATGATACATCTACTGATAGTTATCCACCCTGAAAGTGGGAAACCATATCCCACTGGCACAACTCAATGTCATAGTCTCTGGATTTGTGTGTGATACAATCCAGCTAATAATGTCTATACATGGGAAGGTGAGATACTTGTATGGAACCTTGTAAAAGCTTGACCGCTGGATACTGATATAAACCTTCTAGTCCTCCTTGAAGTCCTCTGCAAATATATACTTTATTTACTACCATTTTAACTTGGCGCCATTCCTAATGAATAGCTCATTGTTTGTATAAACTAGCAAGTTAACTGACACCTGCTAAACTGCTTCCCCATTACTACTCTCAGTAGTTTCCTTTGATGTAGCTCTCTTGGAAGCCATGTTAACTGTAACTGCTAGAGAGATGCTCAAAAACTCATGTACCTGGAGACAAAGAGGAAAATTATGGCATGCAAGTGTTAGCTTAAAACCAAAATCACTTCAAGACAAGATCAAGAAACAAACTGGGTAAATGTTGCGAGGGATTGCACAATCCTAGTTCATATAGGTGACTAGTTTCCTAATGGAATTGTGCATTTTATAGTCCCAGTAGTCAATGAGGGAGGCTTTCTAACTGGAACAACACAATGCATAGTTCAATTTGGGCACAAGCCCGAAGAGACTACACACTGTGCAATCCTAGTGGCTAGGACTAGGAGGCTAGATGTTGGAACTATGTAGATGGAGCCTTGATCTCCCAGAATGCATAGTGCATGCAAAGGAAAGTGAGATCCGAGCAAGGGAAGCCCAAATATTCTGAAGAGGAGTGTGAAAACAAGCATATCTGAAGGATGGTGAGATGATGAGTGTAGATTTGACTGAGTGATGATGCATGCAATTAAAACAAGTACAGGAATCAATCCAACTAAAGGAAAAGGAACCATGTGGAGAGAGTGGCCGTAACAACAACCGTTAATGCAAAAACTCAGTAATGCATGCGACACTTGGGAAAGGTAATGAAAAAATTGAAAAAAACTTCTACAAGTTAGAACAAGCTAAAACACCAGAATTCTTTCAACAAAACAAGTGAAACAACACTCTCATAAGCTAAACAAGAAAAAGCGATAGAAAAGGCAGCAAAAGGCTAGAAAAGCAAGACTTATCCGAAAAACGACAAGGATTGTACTAAAGGTTCCTTGATCTCCTTGGGAATTCCACAACTCCAAATCAAATGTGAAATTAAGCTCTAGCTATGTCGATTAAATAGATTGGTTGATTTAGGGTTTATGTCGCTAAAGCCAAAATTCATGGAAAAAGCAACACTTGGCAAAAGTTTCGAAAATAACTCAAGTGTCTCCTCCGGGTTGCTAAAAATAGATCCCTATTTTATAGGGATGATTTTTCACTTTTTCGTTTTTTTTCTTTTTTGGGAAAATCTGCCATGCATTGCCCAGAGAGATTACACAATTCTAGGAAGGACTGGGAAACTCACTAGCTCATGCATTGAGAAACTTCTGAGTGAGAGGATTTTGTGCAGTTTTTGGGCCGAATGGGTCTAGGTTTCCTCTCATGCTCTATGAAATTTCTCATTAGAAGGTTGGCTTCCAGCTAACTTTGCAAAATTTTGGAGTTCGATCACTATCATCTTGGACTACGTAATTCTCGAGAGAAAGGTTGGTTTCCATCAAGGATTGAGCAGTTATCTAAGGCAAGACTAGAACTAGGTTGAAACCAAGTCGAGATATTTCCTTGTGGGTTAGATAACAAATGCAGTAAGAAAACACAAGCCATGATGAAAATACGATGCTCAATCAAAGCACAAGTACCTAGGTCATTACAAGATGAGCTATTGTAATTTAGAATGGATGCTCCAAAATGAAGCATAAGACAAATTTTGGAGGGTGGTTGTAGAAACTACAACAAAATCATATATGAATTTTGTTTAATGTCCTTAGCAAATGTGATCATCTAATTTTTCCAAGAAAGGCTTATATGCTTCCTTTCCTTGGAAATTTATGATGCCAATAAGTGAAAAGCTATGCATTTAGAAATTAATAAATAAAATAAAGTAGCATTATGGTGAGAATGTGATTTAATTGATTATCTTATATTATTTTAAATTAAAATTATTAATTTAATAAAATCAAGATTATCAAAGGTTTTTTTTTTTTTTAATAAGGAGAATTTATATACTTACTCCTATTACTAAGGAGATCTAGTATTAAGGAAGTGGAACTGGCACTATACTCTTCATCCTAAGATGATCTCTCATAAGCCTTATCAGATAGGTAAATTGTTTTTTGAATGTAGAAGTCCCTATAATTGGTCACAAACATATTGTCCACCATTCAACCTAGCTACATGGGCTAAACATTATCAAATTTAATTGGGTGTAGTTTTAGTAGTTGTAGGCTAAGTGTTATCTTCGCCACCTTACCTCACCTTATAACTTGAAGAATATAATATTTAATACCAATTTAGCAATACTTATATATGACCCAATTACAACTAGGATATGACATGTGAATGAATCTACAAGTTCCTACCACATTTCTCAAGCTCCCACGCAACTCAAGAAATCAACCACTTTCTACCTAGAGAAGAGACACACCCACTAACACCTTGCAAACTAGGTGATCCTAGAATTAGAGAACAAACAAAATCAAATAGAGAGGATATAAGAAGCAATTGTCCTTGACCACAAGAAACCACAAGCAACCACAATCTCACAATCCCGTTGAAACAATGAACCCAAATTCCACCTAAATTTGTAAGTCCACTACATCATTCAAGAAAGCATATTAATGATTGTGGGCTGATGCAAGACACAAAATTGAATATAAAAATAAGAAATTTTATTATATTGCATGAAGAAAATACACATAGATTACATTCCTTATATCTATAAAATATTACATTGGCTAAATAAAAATGTCAAGAAATCCACTCAATGATAGGCTCATTGTTACATGTTCTCTTTTTGCAAAAGGGCCATCCCCAAGCTATGGCTATGAATCAGTAACGATTGGTGCCTAGGTCAAATTTAAAACACACACCAATGAAACTATCAAACTCTTACAATATAATCAATAATACAATAATCCAAACATACTAGCTCTATTTTTCCCTCTTTCTACACAACCCAAAGAAAGGAATCCCCTCTTGTACAATGTAGTCCCTTAGGTTATTCCACTTTCCTCTAGGGGTCTAGTTTAGACTTAATAGGAAATTTCAATGTTAGAAACTCTACAGATACTCAACCATGGATATTTCTCTTTAATTTTCATTATTCTAATGCCAACAACTATCATTTCTTATAGTTAGTATAACCAATAATCTCTTATATCCAACTTGCATTGGCTTTCTACCTCTCCCTCTCTTCATTTTATGCCAAACAAATAACAAGAATGAATGAGGAAGTCCCGAAAACAACCAATAGTAATGTTCATATATGAATTCTCACAATGCATGACATGATTTTACCTAAGAAGCCCTTATATCCACATTTACAACTAACTCAAAGGATAAGATAAAATTAATATATAATTTAGGTTGGCCACTTTGGCCCCTCCCTTGTGGAATCATAACCCCATATGACTCTATCCTTATCTGTTTGCAACCAGTGATGCATTGTTATTATTATTATTATTGTTGTTGTTGTTGTTGTTATATTGCATTAGTTTTTCCATGGCCATTCATTCTATACAAGCTAATTAGAATTGGGCTATTACATTCCCTCCCCACTTATTGTTGTGTACCCCATAGGGCACATCGCCATACAAGTCAACTTTCAGGAGGCGAAAATTTCTTATATGATCTTTGATTGAGGTAATGTTCTTTTTCTGGAAAGGTATCCATGTTTAGATTATGGAATCTAGGTCCATAGTAAGGTTGAGACCACAAAAAGTATATATTTAAAGCTTCAAATTGGCTCTTGAAGTTTTTCACCTGAATTTTTTTCAAATAGGACCATAAGTAAAAATGTTCCTATGCACCAATTACTTCACTTTCTCCACTTTTAAAGAATCAATATGGATTAAAAATAATATAGTCACCCATTGGGATCACAACTACCCATTTTTGGATTCTTTTTCTCTCCAAACGAATCTACTGAAGGAGGTGAGGAAATTTTACCTCCACCTCTCACGTGTACCATTTAGTTTTTCCTAGAAGTTGTCCTTTCCACTAAATTTTCAAAGGTCATGCTACCCTTGTATTGTAGTTCTAGACCTCTTGTGAAGTATTGTATCTTCTATCAACTCTCCCTAAGCATCTTGTCCTAGGTCCTCTATAGAAAGTAGGATCAATTCAACTTCCTAATCTATCATGGAAGGCTCATAGAGTTTCAAATTATCTACACTCTCCACTAAGTAGATGTGCATATATGGAGGTAGATTAAGTTCATAGGAGTTATCTCTAACATTTTCCAATACCTCAAAGGAACCATATTGCAAAGCCTTCATTTTCTTACCAGGACCTTGTAGGCTCTTCTTGTTCAATTGTAACCATACTCTATCTCCCACCTTGAATAAATATGACTGCAAAAGATTATATCTATAGGTTTTGCATGTGAAAAAAAATAAGACTCTTCTCTATGAAATGGTATTAACAATTTTATTTTCCTCATAGGAATTTTAAACACTAAACTAAATGTTGTTAGAATATTGAATTCCAACAATGAAGTAAGTAAAACACACCATGCCATTGAGGGAGATGAAAATAGATAAACCATATTTATAGAAAAATTAACATGATATTTCCAATGAACTCATAGGGATGAAAGGAGTTACACACAACTCAAATTAAAAATATACACTAGTTATGAAATCCTAAGATTTATCTGTGGAACCCCAAATAGAAATACCTAGAAAGAGTTCAATGTTTAGAAAATTAAAATGCATTTGTCCAAATGGACAAAATTGAGCTCCCATAGAACACATAAATTAAAATACATAGAAGAAAAAGAGGAAAACAATTAAAAATCATCTTATGTCATCCAGAATGACTTTGAAATGAAAGTTCGAAGCATTTCCAACTGAAAAGAATATATTAGAAAACTTACCTAGGAAGTTACTTCACTAACTATGTTGGAAGGGGGTTCTCTCTCTTTGAATTTTCTTCCATATTCTTTTACGATAATCCTTTCTTCATCTTTCTATAAATTATTTATCATTATGTTTTATTCTCTTTTTTTCTAATTGAATTAAGTCCCTTTAGTAAATATCAACCTTAATATTTTTTCCTCAAATGGGTTCCCACCTTTGTTGTCATCATGAATTATCGTGAATGTAATTTAATATTTTAGGAACTATGGATGGAATTTTTTCCATGGAACAATATCAATTTTTTTCTTCACACCACTATCATTCGAGTGAGCTCTCATTTTCCCAATTTGGACGTCAGAAACACAAGTTTTGGTTTCTAGAAGTTAATGAATCAAGAACCATAGATTTTCTCCTCATAAATCTTGGAATTTTATTTATAAATTTTCCCTATTCATCCCACACATTTTAGGGTGGAATGTGTAATAATTTCTAAAGTAATATCACCCCCCATATTATTAGTTTATGAAGTAGAAAGAGCCATGTAACCTCATGTTGTTTTTTGTAGTGTAGAATTTTGGTCACCACCTCAATTCCTAGTCATCATGCCAAGTCATCTATGTCCAACTAATACCTTTTATGTGTCAAAAATATATACTACCACATTTCATTGGGAGGTGTGCTCAAGAAAAAGGTGAAAAACTTAGGGTATGAGAATCGATGAAAATAAAGATGGAGAATAATATAAATGAGGAGAATAATGTGGAGAGGTTATGAGAATCCATGAAAATAACGTGGAGAGGTATATGAGAATCCATGATAAAACCTTCCAAGTGTCACCTAGAGATACTACCACATGTCATTAAGAATTCACCCAAGAAAAGGGATTGGGTGGGAAGGGGAGGCTAGACAGAACTTAAGATATGCAAATCTGTGAAGTAAGTTTGGAGAATAATATTGATAAGGATAACAACGTGGAAGAACTACAACATTTAAATTTACTTAATTATTAAGGAAATTTTGAGTCATCACTATCAGTAAGGGAAGGTTATTTTTCACTTTCAATAATTCAAATTTCACTCTTCATTTAGAGGGGTATAAGTTTAATTATGAACCAATATCACTCTAGTTGATGTGTAACATAAAATTACCTCAATATTAACCAATGGTTTGAGTCAAGGATCTCAAATTTTCAAAGACATGTTAAGGGAAGGAGTCAGCATGATACTTCATCATGGTATTTGAAAAAGAGTTAATTTTATAAGAATCATGATATAAATACCATACTAACATGCTTAATACATGAATCATCCATCCAATAAAACAAGAAACAATGATAAAAGAAGTTGACCTACTTGTTTTACTATGAATTCATCCAAGCTTCACCATAAACATCAATAAAAAGAGGTCAAATCCAAATACAAGAAGTCTCCAGGTAAGGCACTCAACTAGTTCTCCATAGTGAACTAGAGAAAATAGATATAAACCAAGTTATGTGTTTCTCTCAAGTTATGTGATCATCAAATAAAATAAGAACTCCCCTAGTTATATAAAGGAAACCAAGAGCTTTAGTCCAATTAGTCTAAAACCCCCCTAATAAACAAAAATTTATGATACAAAGTGAATAGTTGAACAAGTTGACCCCCGATAAAGCCTCAAATGTGCAATGAAATAACACGAAAAGTACCATAAAAAATAGTACATGAGTGGATGTAGAGGACTAAAATGGTGATTTGGTCCTCAAAATACATATTACTTCATCAAGAGGTGCAATGAGTGATCCAAGGGGCATGTCTACTCATCAAATGTCACATCTCATCATAAAAACGTTCTTTATGAATCCCAATGTTATCCTCCTCAAGTCCACATCATGTAAATATATTCACATCATCATAAATGAGTAATTTACCAACTCCAATGGGAAGTTTTGAAGATGCTATAACTGGAGGTGTATATTGGGATGCATGACAAGTCATCACCAAGCCCAATGTTCATCACCCAATGTGAAACATATAAGGTGCATTTGAAGGCCCTCCAAACGATATGTCATGAATATCCCTTAAGAAAACCCATAGCTCTTGAGATCCTTAATTAAATCAATTTCTAAAAAATAGGGAAGTTTATTGCTTATAGGGATTTGGATGTTTCTTTAATTCCTTTTTATTCTCACAAGTGTGATATGCATGGGAATAGGGTGATAGACTCACATGAGGGAGTAGAGCTCAAGTTAACTTGATTTTTAATCATTATTCCTGCATTTGCACTTTTTGCATTTTAACAATTGGCATATTCTTTTAACATTCATTCTTTTTGTGACTACATCAACTTCTATGTAATTTCCAAGCCCCTCTTCTCATAGGATGATAAAAAAGAGGAACTATTATGAGAAAATAAAAACAACCAAATAAAATAAAGGAGAATGGATGAAGGACAAATGGAAAGCATTAAGTATGGGAGGATGTGGACATGCTACATCAATCAATCCCTCCGATTTTTTCCCTCCTATATAGTGAGAAAAGGACCCAAATTTTCACTTTTCTAGAAGGAAAATCTGACCACCAAGGTTAAATGAGGAAAAAAGAATAAATTCCAAACATTATGATGCATTATCTCATTTCAACCCATGACCTTTACTTAAATTTTAATATCATTGGATGTTAGTGCTTCATACGAAACAATGACCCATTTATCTCTTGGTAATTGACCTACCTTCATTTGGTGAACCATCCAATCAAGTCGATAGGTGAGAATAATATAAGAAGTTAACGTCTAAGTATCATATCAAGCTATTTTCTATAAATATGCATTCTAGGAGAAAAAAGGTTCTCCTGGCCTAACTACTATATATAGATGGGTAACATTCCCTCAATGAGAAAAACCCTAACTCCAAATATCTTCAAATAAATCAATTTTACACCAATGGAAACATGGGAGAGGGGTTCCCCTAACTATAACATTGTGTCAATAGTCCAACAAAACCAAATAGTTTCCCATCTAGGTCCTAATTATAGTTTTATGGTGAGTTTCAAATCACTTCCTACAACAATTTAGGGACACGTAATGAATTTTTATTAGAGATATAAAAACAAAATTGAGTATCTTAATGAAATTTCATAAGCTCTAAAAATTGTCTCTTCCTAATTCCACATGAACATTCTACCCATAATCACTTATGCTATGATTTTGCAAAACCAACCTCTTTGTGAAAAAATTTCGTTGATCCTTATGACAAAAAACACTAGATATATAGATCCTCAAATAAATATATTCCAATGGAGTCATAAGAGAGGGGTTCCCCTAGCTAAAATTTGGTTTTAGGAGTCCCAAAAATTCAATAATTTTCCCATTGAAGCACAAATTCAGGAATTCATGGACAAATTGTAAATATGTTATAGAGGTATCAAAACAAAATCAAGTAGCATAATTTATTTTTTATAAGCTCCAACATGTGTTCTTTTCCAAGGCACATGTGAGCATGCTACCCATAATTTCTTGCACCATGGTTTTGTAAAACCAACCCCTTAGCACAAAAATTGCATTAGCCCTTACTGAGAAAAATTGTAGCTATGGAGATGCTCAAATAGATCAATTTCTATTGAATAGTATCATAGAATAGGGGATCACATAGTTGTACCTTAGGGTATGGAATCCAACGAAATAAATGTTTCTCCCATCTCAATCTTGATTGCAGTTTTATGGTGAGTTATAACTAGATTCTTGGAGCCATTCAATAACACATTGTGAATTTGGTTCACAGGTTTGTAAAAAAAACCAAGAAAAATAAATCAGTTCTCTAAGCTCTAGAAATTATGTTTATATAAGGCTCATATGCCACACTTATGCCCATAATTTCTTAGCTTGTGGTTTTTCAAAGTTGACCTTATTGTGAAAAAATTACATTCGTCTTTACTAAGCAAAACACTAGATCTAGAAGTCCTAAAATAAATTAATTTCCAAATAATGGAACCATAGAAAATACATGCCCCTTGCTATAACTTAGATTGACAAGTCAAATGAAATTTATAGTTGAATTGGTAATTCCATGGTTATATGTTTATGGAAAGTTGTAACTCTTCCTAAAGACATTAAGAGACACATTGTGATTTTGGTTTAAGGATATAACAAGTAAAGCAAACAACATAATTGAATTCTATAAGATCTAGCAAGTGTGTATGAGGCACTAAGGAATTATGACGCAAAGCATGAGACTATAATGCCCTATTAAGATGGAATTATGATGAAAAGTATGACTAAAAGGACAATCAAGAGACAATTAATGAAATCTAAGTGTAGAAATTCCTTATAGATTTAAACTGCTAATTGTAATTTACTAAAACATTAGACTTGAATCTACTCTACTCATCAGCATAAACAATCAAATGATCATGAAATCACCAAATGTATCAGACAAAGAACTCAATCAAAAAATTACACATTAATTTCTTGGGTGAATACACAGTGAAAAACCCTTGCAATTTGTATATTGCATTAGTCAGAAAATATCAGAAGATTACAATTATCTTCTCAAGCTCGAGAAACCTCTACACTATCTCTATATGTATCACAGCTTCCTAGATAAGCTTAGGCCAATACTTAACCACATTTTGGCTTTCCCAAGTCCTTATTTCCTTGCATTTCTTCCTTGGGAATTAGCATCCTATTAATTAGGGAAATTCCTCAATTGGAATTGTGAAATCCTCATAGGCCTTCCTCTGACTACATTAACCACCTCTACAATTCAAATGATTATACAGTTGATAGTACGTTGCCCTTGAACTCTATTCTTGATTGGGTAAATCTCATTTCTGACATTCATGAGTTATTTATGAGTGAATCATTAGTTCACTAGTTCAATGCGCGAAGAAACACCCCATTGTCTAACCTCCTACTAGTTCCTCCGTCAGTTGGAACTAGTTTAACTTAATTTAACTCAATTAAACTAAATTAATTGATTAAAACTCAAAATAAACTCAACCAAGGATCCTATAATGTAGGAGACACTCTACATTACTCTAGTTAGATCCTCAACTCGATTTAACTAATCCAACTAAGTCAAATTAACTTAGTTAACTCATACAAGTTGTCTTGTGATGTGGATTTACAATTTTATTCCTAATTTAATTCAAGGAAAAAATTAAACTAGGTTATTTTTGTTGCATTTTCAACACTCCCTCTAAATAGGAAATGGATTACCAGATACCCCAATCCTGCCTCTATGGAACTCAAATTTTCCTCTTCAAATTTCCTCATTCAATATGTCTGCATCTTTCTCCTCTGTAGGACTGTAGTCTAGTAACAAAATTATCCTCTTCACACAGTCTTGTAGATGGTGATAATTGACGTCGATATGTTTGGGCCAATCATGAAAAAATAGATTCTTATAGAGATTGATACAACTTTGATTTTCATAGTAAATTATTGTAAGATCCATTTGCTGACCAAATAACCCAACATAGATATTCCTCATCTAGATGGCCTCAGAAGTTTCTTGGATAGCATCCATGTACTCTACTTCTAATCAACTGACTGCAACTGATATTTTCCTCCTGTTCTAGCAGGAAACTATTGCTAAATGAATATTGAAGATTCCCCTAATGTGCTCTTCTTGTCGAATGGACTCCGTGCCCAAACTGCATCACTGGAGCCTTACAGCTTCACCCCCTTTGTCTGTCTGTACCAAAGACCAAACTAAGTGGTGCCTCTAAGGTATCTAAACACATGCTTAGATGTTTTCCAATAAAGTTTAGTTGTCTTAACCATTACTTGACCAAGTTGGTTAATTGAAAAACATATGTTCAGTCATGTGTTCACCAAATACATAAGTGAACCCACATTCTCTCTATAAATAGCAGCCTCCACTACTTCACCTGAAGTAGCATCTTCCTTCCTCCAATTCCTTGCTAGAGGAGTCTCCATGGGTTTTTTTCTTTCCATGTGAAACTTCTTCAATATCTCATTGGCACACTTGCCTTCAGATACAAGCAGTTCCTTATCTCTTTTCCGTACTTCCATACCAAGGAAATAATGCATAAGCCCAAGGTCATTATTCTCAAATTCTCTTGCGATATCCTATTTGCAATATTTCACCAGATTCTCATCACCTACTAGAATTAAATCATCGAAATATAATACTATAATCAATAAGTTTACTTCAACCACAATATGGTAAAGTTTTACATTTTCTTCAATTTTGGTGAATCCCAACTTGATGAAATAGATGTTAATCCTGGTGTACCAAGAATGGTGTGCTTGTTTCAATCCATACAGCCTCGATTGAGTCTACACACATATGACTCTCTATTGAAGGTCTCAAATCCTTCCGGTTACTTAATACACACCACTTCCTTAATCACTCCATTAAGGAATGTTGTCATCACATCCATATGATGTATCTTCCATCCCATACGCATGGAAAGAGATAGGATAGACCTTGTTAAAGAGTACCTTGCTACTTGAGAAAAGGTCTCCTTATAATAAATTCCCTCCACCTGAGAGAACCCTTTGGCCACAAATATGGTTGTGTGTTTCTTGACACTCGCATCTGCTACTTGCTTTACCTTATAAATCCATCTAGAGCTCACCACTGACTTATCTACTAGTCTTAGGACCACTTCCCAAACACTATTTCTGATAATGGATTCATAATCCTCTACCGTGGCATCAACCGATACTAGTTGTTGCACTGATTCCTTGAATGAGGATGGCTTAGTCTCTACACTCTCGCTCATCCGAGCCAAGGAACTAGTGTACTGATTTGGTGTCCTCCTCTACCTGCGTTGTGATGTGGGTGCTCCCACATTCTCTCTAGCATCATGCATCAATATGTCATCTTCTCTGGTGAGCTTCCTTCCATCTCTAGAAGTCTTTGCATGAGTGGTTTCTTCCACTCTATGCTCCTCTACATGTGGTTGTTCCAAATCGTCCTGAGGTTCTTCCTTTGGAGCTAAAAGCTCCTCATTTGCATGCAACTAAAGCTCCCTCTCAAGGGAACATATCATGGCCTTCTCTTCATTGAACTTCACATCTCTATGAACCACTCTCATCCTATGAGATGGCAGATACACCTGATAGTTTTGAGGTGTATCAATTTACCCCAAAAATATGCCCAACTCAATTGTTGGTTCTAGAATTTTCCTTGCATCCTTGGTAACATGATAGTAAAATGATGAACCAAAGATCCTAAAGTGTTCCACATCTAGTTTCTTACCAGAAAAGGATTCTTTTGGTGTACCCATCCCGAGAATACAATGAGGACTCCTATTATGTACATATACAACTATGTTGCATGTTTCATCCCACAGGTGCAATGGTAGGCTGTGATCATGTAACATCTCCTATGAAGCTCCCATAATAATTTTTTTTTCCTTTAATCCATCCCATTATGTTATGGTTTATGGGGTGTTATTAATTCCCTTTGATTCCTTATGATGCGAAAAAGTTCTTGAATTCATTCAACACATATTCTCCACCAGTATCGCTCCTGAGAGTGTTCACTTTCCTTTGAGTTTCTTTTTCAACAAGTGCCTTAAATTCACAAAATTTAGAGAACATATGATCTTTATTTTACTTGAATAAAATCCAACACGTACGTGAGAAGTCATCTATAAATATTACATAAGACATGTGCTTGGCCATGGAAGTTATCAAGAATGGTCCACACACATCTGAGTAAACTCTTTCAAGGATCGCTTGTACTCGATTGTCCTTATCATGAAAGGTGGCTTTGGTTTACTTCCCCAATGTGCACCCTTTTTATGTATATCTCTACTTTAATGTACCCTTGGGAATTATTATATAAATATTTTTCATGATCTTCAAAGATTCATGGTGCAAGTGACCCAATATTCTAAGCCACAATTCACTGTTGTCTCGGCTCTGCACCTTTTCTGCTTTTGTGCTTAATGCTACATAATATTCTAAATCTAAGTTGTAGAGGTTTTCCACCTGAACCCCAATTTGCTTCACTTGTCTTGGTGCTATGTAATGAAGAAAATCCTTTCCTTTATTAAATATCACATCGTATCCAAAGTCCTCCAACACAACAACTGAAACCAAATTCTTCTTCAGACCCAAAACATACATGACATATTTTAATGTGAGAGGAGAACCAAACTCTCTCTAAAAGGTAACAATACCAATTTCGTGTATGATCTACCTTCTATCATCTCCCATTTCAATGTGCATATGGAGGTCCTTCTCTTCTAAGTCATTGAAGAATTCTTTGTTTCTGGTCATAGGAATGAGGCTCCACTATTCGGATACCACAAACTATACATCATGGATGTCACCATGCAAGCAAAAAGGATGAAATCCAACACGAATTGTGAAGCAAGAGCTTCACCTTCCACTCCTCCTGAGGGCTTCTTTTTTCCTTCTTATGTGGACACTTCGTGACATAGTGTCCCAGCTCATGACAGTGAAAACATTTAATCTTCGACAAGCCCTTCTTATTTCCACCCTAACTCAAATCTCCTTTGGATTGGAATTTATTTCCTTTCCACTTCTTCACCTTTCAAGCTAAGGAATATTTCTCCTCATCATCATGCTTGGATGAGGTTCCATCTCTAGTGCTCCATCTTAACTCTTCTTACACCAAGTCAATCCAGAAATTCTCCCACTTCGATAGCCTCTCCCTCCCATTTACCGAATCCCGGTAGTTTTGTCAGCTCTTAGGAAGACCTAGAAGTGCTAGCGTGACCAAATCATCTTCGTTAACTATAATACCAACACTCCGAAGCTCATATCGATATTGGGTGAACTTTCTCAAGTAATTTGGTATTATGTTGCCCTTCTCTATCTTGACCTTCCGAAGCTTGACTTTCAGTGACAACTTCTTGTTGTCACTGTTGTTATAAATAGCTCTATCAAGGCTTCCACATTTCATATGCAGTCTCGTTCCCATGGAGTTTCTAGACAATATTATCTCGAACTCCTTCTAGTATGATCCTTATCACCTTTGCAACACATTTCCTCCACTCTGCCAGATCTTGAGCATTATTTTCTTGAGGCTTAGGAATATATTTGCCTATGAATTTCTTCAACCCATTGTCTTCCAACACTTCCTCCATCCCGTCCTTCTAATAAATATAGTTCAAACTACCCTCAAGGGCATATTCAAGTCTCAATCTGTAGAACAACATGCTGCTCGCTCTAAAGAATGATATTGCAAATTTGATTTCACCTGAAAAGACAAACTTGTATTCTTCTCTTCTAGAGTGATTTCTTCTCTGATACCATGTATAAATTCCTTTTATATTCAAACTCCTAATTATAATTTACTAAAATTATAGACTTTAATCTACTCTAGTCATTAGCGGAAACAATTAAATGATTGTGAGATCAAGGAAGAACAGACGAGAGGCCAGGGAGGAGAGAGGACTAGGAGAGAATAGACAGGGGAAGCTGGAGCTAGAGGAAGAAGCTAAACAAGAGATGGATAAAATATGCATGAATATAGATCAAGAGCATATGGGAATGGGGGTTTCAATGTTATTGCCTGCTCTTTTTTTGGGGGATGCATGGGGTCCGTCCAGGCCTGCTCATGAGGAGAGAAAAGAGAGAGGGAGATAGAAAGTTGACTGGATGGATAAATAATAGTGTTCAAGTGTTTCAATGGTAATATGATAAGGTAAGATACGCATGGACACAACTTTTCGTGTTAGGCTCAATCATACCCGAATATAAAAATATTGTATATAAGGATATAACTAATTATTATATATTATATGCTTTTCTTTTTCTTCTCTTTGTAGTTACTGAAAGAATATGAGCGACAATGGCCTGCCTTACAAAGTATAGTAGGAAAAATAGAAAATTTGATTATTTCCAACTTATTAAACAACCATGACACATACAAGAGAAAAAATTCAATCAACACATTACACAATGGTTTCCTCGAGAAAGCCACATCTAAAAACCCCTTCTATTTGTATATTGCATTAGTAAGAAAATATGAGATGTTTACAATGCTTTGGTCAAGCTCGATAAACCTCTGCACTATCTCTATCTATCTCACAACTTTGCCAATACTTAACTAAATTTTGGATTTCCCAAGTCCCTATTTCCTTGCATTATTTCCTTGGGAATTAGCCCCCTATTAATTAGGGAAATTCCTCAATTGTAATTGCACAATCCCCACAGGCCTTCCTCTGACTACATGCACCACCTGTACAATTCGGATGGTTATACAACTGATAGTACACTACCCTTGAACTCCAATCTCAATTGCGTAACTCTCAGATATAACATGTATGTGTTATCTATGAGTGAATCATCAATTAACTTGTTCAACACAAGAAGTAGAACCCACTATGTGATTTCCTACTAGTTCCTCCATCAATTGGAACTAGTTTGACTAACTTTAACTCAAGTAAACTAACTTAAATAATTACAACTGAAAATAAACTCAACCAGGGCTCCTATAATGTGTTTGGAATCATGATTGTTGTTAGACCAAAACTCGCAGGTGTTATTCAATGATCGTATCACCAGAGACAAGGATCCACGAGAGGTGGTTATTCCTTGTCACGAAACACATGGGGAGCGTTGGTTTACCCAATGTCCAACAATATCCCCCCAAATGCCAGTCAAGTGTGCATCAAACTAGTGACCTACGCTCTAATACCACTTTTTGGGAATCATGATTGTCGTTAAACCAAAACCCATAGGTGTTAGTCAACGATCATATCACCAGAGATAAGGATCCACAAGAGGCAGTTATTCCATGTCATGAAACACATGAGGAGCATTGGTTTATCCAATGTCAAACATAATGTAAGAGACACTCTACATAACCTAGTTACATTCTGAGCTTGAATTCACTGATCCAACTAAGTCAAATCGACTTATTTAACTCATACAAGTTGCCTTGTGATGTGGAATAACAATTTTATTCCTAAGTTAATTCAAGAACAAAATTAAATTAGGATTTTCTTGTTTCATTTTCGACACTAAGGTCAGAAATGAGATGTTACAAAAATGATAATGTAGATGTTAAATATTTACAAGAACAATAAAATGATGCATCATTACTGAAAAGAATGCATAATAGGTCAACCAACCATCATTAAAAATGGTGCATAATAAATATAAATAATGACCATAATCAAAACTAGGATGCATAATTTGCTTCAAGCCTCTCTTCTTCATTTTGGACTCTAACAAAAAAAATCATTTATTTATATTTTAACATCTATCATTTCATTCCAAAAGAGATAAAATAACAACCTGAGTAGTAATAGAAAAACATTGTATGTATGTATGATCAATCAATATTTTTATACTTGAAATTATTTATTGTACTTTGCATATGGATCACTTTTGGGATCAACATCAAAATAAGTGTGGGGATTTTGCATAAAGGTAGAAAACATCATTTATATATGATTCATGTGTTGGAAATGTGTTATCATTGATGGACAAGGAAAAGCATTGATTGCCAAGGAAAAGTGGTTGAAGGAAACTGTGTTGCAAGGCTTAGATGTTTCCAAGAAGAAATTAGTAAATGTGAAAATATTTTGGTGCCATTTATCATACAACAGATAATTCTAAATGTAGATGAAACCTTCTTGGATAGATAGAGATATGAAAGAGGTTTGCAGTGGTATGTGGAAATCCATAAATAGCCTCGTGGATCAAACGTTAGAGCAAGTCAAAGCCAAGGACCCCAAAATCAAATTTATCATGACATAAAATGGTAAAAGGACTTAGCAACATTTTCTTTGTAGGTGTGCACAAGATGGCAGAGTATTTTTAGCAAAGCAACTTAAAAGATCTTTTCACTAACATGGAGTAGATAATGTAGCAGCAAAGGGCATGTTCATTGGCCCAAGGCAAAGCCCACACAACAACACAACCCAACAAAGGTAACTTTATGGGTGTAGCCTGGAAAAACATTAAGGAGCACTTCAAGCAATGAGCGGGATGATGTGGGCTAGATAGAAATGGTAGATGACATTGCAAGGACCAAAATATAGAGATTTAGGATATCATGGAAACATTAGTAGTAGTGGAAAGCACGTTGATTGGCGAAGTGTTTAGAGTGAGAGGCCCCCACCTGACAGTTAAATGACATGCATGTAGTTGGAAGGATCAAGTCCCACACATCCTCATCAAGGCATCAAAGAAATTGCATGGGGGTCAATAGCTCAACAGTTGATATGAAAGGGGGTGGTGCAAAAGTTGTTTCAACAAACCATTTATATGAATAACAAAGTTTGTGGTTGATTGTGCCACACCTCGCCCTCAAATATACAAACAACTTGAGGGGGGTGGGGTGGGGAGGCAGGGTGGGGGCGTTCAAGACACAAGTGGTTTCATGATCGTGGAGCAAGTTTGGTTAATGTGATACAACGAGAAGAGGTAGCGCAGTGTTAAACCAAGGTTTCAAGGCCCTTTATCTCTCCTCTCACAAAAAGACAAGTGGTAACATATTATTCATGACAAATGACTTTAGCACTTGTGATGTGGGGACAATGATAAGGGGACATGTGTCATGCATTTATATATATATTTTAGGTACCTAAATGGGTCATTTTCGAGTGACATGTGGACAAATCACAAAGTGACACATGTCATATCAACATCAACTTGATGTCATCTTCCTCGAAAGACCCTAGAAGGATTTGAAGTGGCACATAGAAGATACAACGGGATGATTAGGTGTTGGGATAACACAACAGGTCTTAAAGCTAACTCATCCTGGAACTATAGTGATTGGGCACAGATGAAATGACAATCCTCACAGGAACAACACATCCCATAAGGAGGATCCCAACAGATTATAAAGGGGCACAAGCTAATTTCACTAGGATAAAGGCACCAGGGGCTACTACAAAGTGCTAATATAGGGATTTATGTGGAAGATATGACTAAGAGTGTGGCCTTCAGCACAAAAGGCATGGAGGTAAGAAGTTTAGCACCTAAATATTGAAGCAGTGGTCATAGTACTTTGCCTTATGAGCACAAAAGTGATAAGGTGCCATTGCACAAGGGTTATTGCAAAATAAGTCTACAGTGTTAATTTTTGTCGTGTAGTTTATCCTTTTTAAAGCGCTAAAAGATAGAGTAAGTGCTTGGCTCAAGATTCATATCATTACATTGTTTTGTAGTGGCATTATATTGAAATACTTTTGACCTATGTTGAAGTGCTTTGGGCACATGGGTGAATGGTTGGACAAATATACACAGAAGTGTTTTGGAATAAAAAATATGGCATTTCTTTGCATGGATGAACAAGTTGACAATTTGGACTTTGGTAGTTAGGCCAATCATAATAGTAGAGAACTATTATGAATAGGAAGAATTTTGCATTTTTTCCAAATATATTGGGAACTAAAGTTGGAACTAAATTTAAAACTAAATCTAAAACATGTAAAAAATAAAAAATTCCAAAATAAGAAAATTTCATTAGTTTAACTTGGAGAAACAAAAGATCATTATGATTGATAACTTGAAGTGTAGATTTAGAATACTGAAATTAACATGACAAAGGAAAAAATTAGAGACTCATGCAAAGATTCAAATTGAAGTTAACTAAAATTTCATGCCAGAAATATCAAGCCAGATTCTTTATAAGTATAGTGGATTGAGGAATTATGTAAGCTTTTTTGCAATACTTTGTGGTGAAGAAAAGTGTTGGTGTGGTAGTGTGATGGAATATTTCTCAGTAATAAAATATTTTTGATGTTTTGGTGAGTTATAAGCGGGGAAATTATTATTTTTTTAGTTGGTATTCATGGTTCTAGTGTGAAAATGGATGAAAATTGAATCATTAATGTCAAGTAAGTTGTAGCTTGCATATCAGGGGTTGTTTCTCCTTCCAGTAGGTATTGGTAAATATTTGTGGTTGTAGCTCCATTCATTTGTAGTTGATAAATGAGGGAGTTGTAGCTTCCTATTGGTTGTAGCCAGATAAATTTGTAATAGTAAGTTGTAGCTTACCTTATGAAGGAATTGAAGAGAAATTTGAAGAATTCATTTATTCCTTGTGTTATTGATATTATCTCATGCCATGCTCATGTGAATAAATTTTTGAAGTTATTTATGGTGCCTTAATATCATTACATAAGTGAAAGAAAGTTTTTAAATTATGAAAATTCCTATAATATTGATTCATTCCCCCTCTCAGTATCATCTTGGTTTCTAACAGTATGGATTCTTTAACCTAAGGTGAGGCTAGGATTTGACAATGTGATAATAACACATGAATCAAATGAGAATAGGGTTTGATAATGTGATGTTAGGATTTCTCCTATGCAAGGATATTTCAATAGAACTTCCTAGGTTTAATAATGTGAGAAATTTCCTTATCTTGTATGAAAAAGGACAAAACTAAACTCAATTTTGATGGGATAACAAGATGAAGCCCCACTATAACATGTATAGGCTATAAAATATTGTATTATTTTCATGATTGACTAGTTTCTAGCATTCCTTATGCTTATTGATTTCACATGTTGTTTATGCCTTTTGAATTGAATTGAGAATCACAAAAGTGTTATATATAACTTTTGTAATAATTAGGGCTATATTTTGGGATGAAAGTTAAAATAAGTTGTGGGGATTTTGGATAAAGGTGGAAAACCTCAATTTTTTTCGACCATCAAAACATGTTTTCTTTTCCTATGAAATTAACATTAAGTATATTTTTGAAGAAGCATTAGAGTAACAAAGCACTTGACCTTGACTAAGCTTTATGGAATTTGAAAACCCTATTTCATTACTAAGATCCGTTTGTTTGGTTGATTCGCCATCTAGGGTTTGGAGATTCTAACTTGTATCTGTTTGTACTAAGATATGGTGGCTACGGATAAGAGTGGAAAATGGATTTAGTCACTAAGGGTAAGCATGCAAAGCATAATTTTGTTAAAAATTCAATATGAACTATAGCCAAATGATCATTACAATTTACAATATGATAATATGAATTGTGATCTACATGTAAAACCTTCAATTGCAAATTGACAATATTCTTGAATATCTATTAAATTAGAATTTTAAAAAACCTTAATTTTGTAGAGTTTGAAATTTTACTTTATAGAATTTGAAAAATAAAAATTATCATCTAATTACTTTTTTATTGTAAATATTTAATTAAAAGAATCATAAAGTTTAATTAATTCATTATTATGAATCATAACCTTTGTAAGTATTATAGACCTCACTCAGAACCTCAGAACCATACATAATTGTGGGGAAAAGAAGTGTTTCGAGCCAAAGTGTGGGACTTGTAATATTTTACTCTTGTGGAAATTTCCGAGAGACAAATATTACCTGTTGCCCTAACAAACCTGACCATAGATAAAATATATTTGAAAGGAACAAGCCACCCAACTATTTTCATTCACATGTGGCTAATAGAAATGGTTAAACATCACATACAAAAGCCACATTTTACAACTTACACAATGGTAGAGGCCACACTTAACAAAAAATAAAATGAACAAAAGTTTTGAAATGTTATCCTCAAATAAAATTCAATAATTCTACCTTAGATTTGCACCAAATTGCTTGGTTTCTCCCCTATTTAAATTTTCAAAATTTTCTCTATGAAATATATGATCTTGTACAACATTTTTATGAAATACCAAATTATGAACAAAGGATTTTTATGTCCGTTAAATATGGAAATATATTAACCTATGTACCATCCTTAGTGAACCTCGTATAAAAATACATAGTATTAGGATTTTTTTTTACGAAATTTACTAGCATATAACATTTCCAATCACTTCCTCCATATTCCTTAACTGGCCATTAGATAAAATCATCGTCATTACATAAAATAACTTTAAAAATAGAATAGAAATTGACATAACATAACAACCATTGTTGAAGCATATTAACATATAGCTCCTTATTGTAATCTTACATCACTATCATTGTTCATTGCATTAGGCTAGCTAATCACATCTTGATGATTTGAGTGTCCACACCACTTAAGGAAGAAACGTCATTAGAATAGCATAATAGGAAAATACATCAATTGACACTAATGTACCCAAGAAACCCCGAAGGGAAAAACCAAAAATCGTTTATTTTGTTAAATGTCTTGTAAGGGTGTTCATCCCTCACTCAATCCATGTAAGAGAGTCCATCCCTTGACCATTGTTAAAAAAAATAAAAATAAATATCATCTTGAATTCAACATAACTAGATAGAAGCTATTAATTAAGACATCATTTATCCCATAGCTCATCAAATGATGTGTCATTTTGGCTAGTTTGTTAGCTGCAATAGATTATTATACATTGATAATCCCTTAATCTACATGGACCATTATTTCATTTCCTTCCATAACATTAAACATAATCCATCCTTCAGATAAGTCACAATATTTCCTGCAATTACTCTTGTCAACAAACTCTAACATCATGACTATAAAATATTTATCAAACCCATATTAATAAATCTTTATTAGTTCTTCTTTTCAAGTGTATAAATCAAATGTATACAAAGTATCAAAACATGTCTGTATTATTGAGACCACACTTGTATTAATTAAAAGCACATAACTACCAAAACATTTCTATTTATCTTTACATGTGTATGGTTAGGACACAAGTCTATCTATCCAAATCTTGTATACATAAAGTAGAATACATAAAGATTACTAATCTTCACATGTACTCTAAGAAAGAGAAATACTTATATTCTACTTCTTTCCACAAGAATATGATAATATTAAAAAGAACCTTCATGGTTAGTACCATCTTTTTTCATAAGAAGAGGGAAATATTTCCAAAGATAACACCACAATAACTAACCATATTTTCTAGAGGAAAAATAGCATGATAGCTATTATCTTTTTGTTGGCAATTACATAAACTTATCCAAAAAAGACTAGCCATAAAACTATTATCCTTGTGCATGCAAATACATAGTCTTTTCCAAAAGAACCTAATACAATATCTATTATTATTGCATGTGAATATATATTATTTTCTAAGAAATCTAACATAATAGAGCATACAAATACATGTTTCTTTTTGAAGACATATAACACAATAGAGTATGCAAATACATGTTTCATTTCCAATAAATCTAACATAATAAAGCATGCAAATACATGTTTCATTTCCAAGAAATCTAACACGATAGAGAATGAAAATACATGTTTATTTTCCAATAACTATTCTAATAGTTATTATTTATGTGCACATATTCTTTTCCAAAAAACTAATACAATAGTTATTATTTATGTGCACATATTCTTTCCAATAAACTATTATAATAGCTATTACGTATGAGTAGAAGAATGGTATTTATTCTTTTCTAGGAAAGACATATATCTTATATTATCTCTGCGCATCCACTTATTAATTTTCGAAAAGGAAACACATAGGTTAATTATCTTTACACACAACTACACATTCCTTTCCAAAAGAAAATCCCATAACTTATTATCTTTGTGGATGAGAATTCATGTGAAACATTTCCAAGAAATATAAATAAACGGCAAGAGAATTTATAAAAACCCTTCAACAAGGTAAACTTATTTTACCTACATCCCTATGCCCAATAACTCATCAAATATTTTTCCCAAAAACTTTAACTAGTCTCTACTAATCGAAATATCATGAAATCTTTTCAACAATCATTAACTAGTATTTGTGCATAAGAAATCCATTAATTAGGCTCTACGGATAAGAAATTGATGAAATATTTCAAGGGGCATTAATTATTCTTTACCATGGCTACTTGGGAGTGAGGACGGGAGTGGGGAGCGACATTTTCAAAAGCTCTTGGGCCGGGAGAGATTTTGGGAGTGAATCTTATATAATATATATTTTATATATTTTGATGCATAT
>APFE030615597.1:68608-82691 GCA_000404065.3 Pinus taeda | reverse complement strand
TTACCAATTAAAACTTATAAGGGAGTATTAATGGCGAAGTACAATCCATTATACTGGGCGCAGTTTATCAGTCTAGCAAAAGTTAGTTGAGAATGAAAATTTGCAAGTTCATATTGTAAAAGGCCTTTTTAACTTCATTTCCCAATTTTACCAATTAAAACTTATAGTTCATCGCTCCTCAAAGTCTTTAACTTCATTTTCCAATTTTACCCATTAGAACTTATAGTTCAATATATGCAAATTTTCCATAAAACGTTTTGAAATAATTACTAAAAATAAGGAATAGCATGTCAACATTTTTATGTGGACGTACAATGGCTTTATTTATTCTTTAAAAAGGAATTCTCGGAATTCTTAAGATTGATAAAGAGTAATTAATATGATACTATGCTGGTATATATAATAGTTTTTTCTTTTTTAAACGTTTTGAAATAATTACTAAAAATAAGGAATAGCATGTCAACATTTTTATGTGGACGTACAATGGCTTTATTTATTCTTTAAAAAGGAATTCTCGGAATTTTTAAGATTGATAAAGAGTAATTAATATGATACTATGCTGGTATATATAATAGTTTTTTCTTTTTTAAACGTTTTGAAATAATTACTAAAAATAAGGAATAGCATGTCAACATTTTTATGTGGACGTACAATGGCTTTATTTATTCTTTAAAAAGGAATTCTCGGAATTCTTAAGATTGATAAAGAGCAATTAATATGATACTATGCTGGTATATATAATAGTTTTTTCTTTTTTTTTGGAAATTTGATAGATGATACTAGTTTTACTAAACATTAATCATTATCATCCTATATAATTTAAAAAAAAAAAAAAAATTACATAAACTATTGGGAGATCAACGAGAATGATACATTGCAAAACATAAATAACATTAAAGATATTGTTACTTCTAAGTTCAAAGAAAAAAGTGGTGTGAGAAATATTTACTGGCTAAAACAAAATTAAGTTATTATAAAAAGGTCTTCAACCTCACCCTAGAAGATCAAAAGTATCTCTCTATTTTAACTAGCTCAAAGAAGAAAATTAATATAGCAAAGATTAGAACGAATTCTCATGAGCTCTATAGTGAAACACGTCGTTGGGTAGTTCGTAAAATGCCATGGATGGAAAGGATCTGCCATATATGTGAGAATAGTAACATCGAGGATGAAAACCACTTCCTCTTAGAGTGCCCCGGGTACAACCACATTAGATCTAAGTTTCACAATCTTTGTTACAATACTGACCTTCCTAGCCTTTAACAGTGTCAAAATTATAGTGAGCTTGGGAGGCTTCTCTCCAAACTTTTTGAGCATAAGAATAATAATTTGTTTCTTTAAGTCCGATAGACTAATGTTTGGTCTTGATGAACATTAACCATCATCATCATCAAAAAATAAATATTTTGTTTCAAGTATTTTGATAATGAATCATATTAATTGAATTGAAATATAAATTGCTCATTTATTAGGAAATTTTTCAAAATAAAAACATTATAAAGAGCAAAAACACAAAAACGCTTGATGTCAAAATTTATTAAACCACAAAAATCCTTGATGTGAAATTTATTAATCCACAAAAATCCTTCATTAAAGAAAACTGGCCAATAATTTTTTACAATCACCGTTTGTAATTTCTCCAAAATATTATTTAACTTTCCAACAAATGTATGATAAGAAAATACTGTGAAAAAAGAACCATCTGAATATGGTCTTAAAATATAGATATTACACATAAATAAAAATTATATTAAAACATACATACCACATAAATAATTTTTATTTAGGGAAAACAATTATAAAACCGAAAATATAAATAAAAAGCTTAAAAAATAATCCACCAGGAAATCTTATTTCATAAAATAGAGGGAAAAAGGACCCAAACATGATCCATTATTGTAGTAGACACGTGATAGTTCAAGCACCAGGACGACGGTACTTGTGGATTATTCATGACTTGACTGAAGACGTCCCTGGCCGTGGTGGTGGGCAGTTAAGGCCATCGCTGGTGCACTGTAGGGGCCGAAGGCGGCACTGGTCCTCTAGGTTTCATTTCACTCCACATGGAATCTGGCGGTGGCGGTGGTGGACAGCCTGGTGGTGGTGGTGAACGGCCACGCCCATAATTTTGACACTGTGAAGGGCCCGAAGGCGGCACTGGTCCTCTCGGTTTCATTTCATTCCACATGGAATCTCGCTTATTCACCTCCTCCTGCTGCTGCTCCACGTGCAGGTTGGCAGATCGCTCAGCAGCAGCAAGATTTAGAAGGAGCATTAGCGTGATGACGCACAGAAGTGCAGTATCAATCTTTTTCGTCTCCATCAATAATCGATGTCCTCCCACTGATCGCCAACGATTTGAGGTGCCACACTGAATACACATAAGGATGCTCCAGGCACTTCAATGTAGATGTAAGCACTCTTAACATACATTCCGGTCAGAGGCCTGAAATATATATAGATATTTTGCCATGAGCTTATCTCGATTGCTAATTTTCCGAATATGCGGAGAATCGGCAATCGAGATAAGGATGCCCGATATTTTGGTCTGGGTTTTCTCCCACGTGCTTTACAACATAGAATTTGTGCGGATTCGCGATATTTCATGCGATTAGTTAATTAATTGCAGTTATTTAGAAAAGTGAGCTTTAACCATATATTTTTTTTGGTGGTTTTAGTTGCAGAATGATATAGATGAGATGGTTAAATCATATGTGAAAAATGAAATAATGAATTAGTAAAATCAATTTCAAAATATTAATTTAATTTTTTAATTGGAAAACTAAAAAGTTGCAGTAAAAATATATTTTATAAATAATTATTGTAATTTAAATATTTGTTTTTTTATAGATATAATTTTATTGGGTAGTTTAACTCATAGATAATGAAATGGTTAAAAATAAAAGAATATTATATGTTATGCATAATGTAATTTAAATATTTTAAATAGTTTTTGTTTTTAGATATATTGTAATGGGTATTTTAATTAATAGATAATGAAATGTTTTTTAAAGGCATTTTTGGTAGGTAATTTTAATTGAAATATGATAGAGATTTTTAAAATTTTGATTTTTAGGTTTTTAATGTATAGAGTTTTGATTGTTGGAGGTTTTTTTATACGTTTAAAAATGTATTTTAAATAATAAAAAATGATAATTTTGTTTTTAAATTGTATTACTTTTTATTTTTGTTATTTTTTGTTAAAGAGACCATTTCATTTATAAGTTAAATTATGCTTATTTAAAATAAATTTTATCTAAAAATTTTGCTAGAAATAATGAAATAATATATTAAATTATTAAATCTTAAAAAGTAAATATTTTAAATAAATAATTTTATAGAAACTATGTCATTGAATTTTAGGCATAAATTACAAAAACATAAATTAATTCTAGATTTCACAATCTTGAAAATGTATTTTTAGTAAATATAAACTATTGATTTACTATTTTTGGCATGAAATTGTGGATAACTTAATAGAAAATGTATTTTTAGTAAATATAAACTATTGAATTACTATTTTTCTTTGCATGAAATTGTAGATAAATTAATATGTTTTTAAGTAAATATAAACCATTGAATTATTGCTTTTGGCATTAAGGTGTAGAGTAAATTAATATTTTTGTGCCTAAATTTTTCTCAGAATCATATATGAAAGAGATGCAAGATAAAAGAAGTTGGAAGACCGCAGAGAAAAAAAAGAAACCTACAACACCAATCTCGCCAAGAAAGACAAGGAGCCAGATAATTAAAAACCAAGAAAATTATAGGTCCGATAGACCAATTTGGTCTCAGTGGACGTTAACCACCACCACCACCATCATCATCATCATCATCAATTTTGTTTAATGTCCTTAGCAAATGTGATCATCTGATTTTTCTAAGAAAAACTTATATGCTACTTTTCGTTGGAAATTTAAGATGTATATAAGTGAAAGTTATGCATTTAGAAAATAATAAATAAATAAAATTCAAGTATTTAGAATGATATATGAATTTTTTTTAATGCCCTTAGCAAATGTAATCATCTAATTTCTCCAAGAAAGGATTATATCCTTCCTTTTCTTGGAAATTTAAGATGCCAATAAGTGAAAGTTATGCATTTAGAAATTAATAAATAAAATAAAATAGCAATATGGTGAGAATGGGTTTTAATTGATTATCGTATATTTTTTAAAATTAAAATTATTAATTTAATAAAATAAAAGTGAACAAAGTTTGTTTTTTTAATAACAAGAATTTATATACTTATTTTTATTACCGAGGAGACCTAGTATTGAGGTATTGAGATTGCCACTATATTCTTGATCCCAATGCAATCCCTCTAAGTCTCTATAAAGGTTGGAAAACATCTTCTAGTGCAAGATGTCCACCATTCATCCTAACCACACATAATAATACTATCAAAGTTAATTGGGTGTAGTTTGAGTAGTTGTGGGATAAGTGTTACCTTCACCAACTTACCTCACCTTCTAACAAAGAATATAATATTTAAAATGGATTTAGTACTACTTAGATATGACCTAATTGCAACTAGGATATGACATTTGATTGAATCTATAAGTTCCTACCGCATTGCTCAAACTCACACAAAACTCAAGCAATCAGGCACCTGCTACCTAGAGCAGAGACACACCCACCAACACCTTGTGACCTAGGTGACCCTAGACTTAGAGAACAAACAAAATCACATAGAGAAGGTATATGAAGTGATAGTCCTTGACTACAAGAAACCATAATCTCACAATCGCATTGAAACAATGAACCCAAATGCTACCTATATTGGTAAGTCCACTGCATCATTCAAGAAAACATATTAATGATTGTGGGATGATGCAAGACACAAAATTGAATAGAAAAATAAGCAATTTTATTATATTGCATGAATAAAATACACATAGATTAGATTCCTATAACATACCCTCGGAGAATAATTTGATAATAGCCTACTAGGCTCCCATCCCTTAATTGACTTAATTGTATGCATGCAATGATTGACTTAGTGATATATATATGTATGCAGTGACTAACTTAATTGATTTTGGTAGCCATCCTACTTCAGACCAATTAATTGACGTAAATAGATTTACATTACCACATATACACTTGTGAACGTGCATTATTTACCTTAAAAACATGCATGTAATATCCAATCGTTGCAAAACAATAAACATTGAAACCATGCTTTGCATTGAAAGGTACCATGCCAAGAATCGACCCAAAAAAACATAAATCCCAGAAACGATGAAATAATAATCCAATCCCACTCCCAAACCATCAACACACATTTTCCAGAAACAAAAGCGACCATTTTTTTAAACAAAAATATGCATACTCATAAAGAAAAAATTTACACAACCCAAAATCAACTATCCTTCAAGTTGCGAATGAATGATACGACTTCCCCTTGGCAAGATCGAATGGCCTCAGAAGAATCCCAAATGCCAAGCTGACTCCATACACCAAGAGAAATCTTTGGCTTAAATTCCCAACTGCATTGGCACTCCTGCCTAGTGTTGTTCCCAATTTTGTCGACCGAGCACTTACCCAAATTTGGAGCATCGTCGAAAAATGGAACAACCAAATTTGGTGGAGAAGCCACTGTCCATAAAATTCATCACTCACTTGTCTCTAGGTGAGTGTAGATCCTCCTTGGCTGATATTGTAATTGAAACAAAAGATAATTACATGAACTCAGTAAACGTACATGCCCACTATTCTAGGCTCTCTAGGCTTAAATAAATATTTATTCTTACTCATAGTATTGAATATATATACCAATCCATTTCTACAATTTTCTTATTGCTTTCTACAAAAGCCCTATTCTCGCCACTAGGAGACTCTAATCTCGCACCCTCACAAAATCCTTTGTTTTTCATTCCTGGGAGGGATTTGATCCCGAGAAAATTTATGTGTCCTTAATTTTAAAATTCGTAGCAGATCAAAATTTGGTGAAGTCTCAAGAGAGCGAATGTCATAGGTTTTGAAAGAAGATGAAATCCAGAAAGTGGTGGCCCTTGGATTTCCATAAAATAAATGGAGGAAATGACAAATTATCGATATTGATTTGACTCTCAGTATTGGGTGAGATTCTCCCATATTCACTTCAATGGTTTCAACATGCACTATATCTACTTTCTTAGTACTCCCTTTGAATCAATCTAGCTAGCCTGTCAATGTGATCATGTTGCTTCTTGTTTGGCGCATTATCTAGTAATAAATTGTGAACTACCCATGATAAATAGGAGCACCTGGTGGTAAGGATAAAATTTATCCAAAAAAATGTAGGGATAAGAGTTATCCCACTGCATGCATCCCTAGAGAATTCAAAATCCATAAGTTGTTTTGGAAATGACAAGTCACTGCACCTAGATCACTGTATAAGGAATTAGAAAAAGTGGCGTTATGGATTGAAGGTGTTATTATTCTTTAGTTTTGAAAAAAATAACATGTTTTCTACAGTGTCCTTAATAAGGTTATCGAGCAATTTGATAATCCTTATCCTATGGAAAACTCGGTGGATAGCACGTTCAAACACGGTGATACTAAAAAAAAATGTCAGTTTGGCCAATCCATTCTTCAGGGGAAAAGACAAGGATAGCTACACATGTTTTCAATGGATAAATATTATCCATCTGACTATGCCCTGTATGGAAACATCTCCCACATGATAGCTAGGTCAAATGGAGAGGGAAACATTCATTGCCACTCCATTTTGGCAGGTGATTTTTGTGCTTTGTGTGTTATCTTCTTACCCATGCATGGAATCTGTAGCTTTTCGGCTTTACTCCATCACACCATCCATTCAGCACCAACCTTGCTAGATAATCCTTTCCCCGACCAGTTCACTTTTCCTTATTGTTGATGGTGTATTGGCACACTTACCAACCAAATGGTACCCTCCATTGGGATTGTTGAAGCCACAACTAATCCATTGTAAATGTTGTTCAAGGTATTGAAAATGAAAAAGTTGTACACCAATGACATTGTTTATATATACAAGTGCAGTCATATAAATGGTCCTCAATGCTACACAGTAATACATCTTACCAAATATCGTTTCATAAGCCCACCAATAATGGCATGTTGGAGCTACAACTTACATGATTGAAAATAACGACTAGAGGACCATACTACTTTATTATGTATTGTCCTAAGTTCCTGTGGACATCAATAATTTATCACATGCATCCTCTTTTTGTTGTCGTTTCTTTATGCAAAAGGATTATTCAAGGGATGGGTAAGATTGATATTCTTCAATTCAATCTTACACATTAAGAAAAGCAAATTAGTTTTATGTTAATGATTTTGTTCCTTCTCTACTATGTTAAAATGTACCCCATATTTGACACAAGAAATCTTGGAAACTTACGGAACAGATTATTCACTAGAAAAATAGGGAAAGAACCTTAGCATATTAGCATCGCATATAATGTCACAATGTTATGTAAAAAATTAGTTAATTCTAGGTTTATTGTTTAATTTTAGGTTTAATTAGATGAAAGGGCACGATCATAAGATCCTGCCCTTTCCCAAAGGGTGCCCATGGCGGTATATAAGCCAGGCAACCCATTGTAATCGATCATCATCTGTAATTCATTTATTAATAAAAGTATTTTTATATATATTTTTGTTTATCCGGAAGTTTTATCCTTCACACAAAATCAAACAGTTAAAAACATCATCATATAAAGGCCACTCTTTTTCAAATGCATAGAAACCATCGAATTTTCGACAATCAGTTTTAAATGATTTGATATAATAATATTTTATATAGAGTGGATTAACATATGTATATGTTATTACTTCCAAATTCCCTTAAATAAAACATTTTAATTTTTTAGATTCAACCTTAACGAATGCCCATTTTCTTTGATTGCGAGTAATCACTATGATATTCGCATGCTTTAGAGTCCTTCTCCAATTTATTTTAAGATTTAAGGTCAATTATTTATGGCTTTTGGGTTATTTTCTCAATTTTTATAACCAAAAACCTTCATACCTTAAACAGGTGGCTTGGCCCATAGGCCAAAATGTTTGAACTTAAGCTCTGATACCATTTGTAACATAGCCCAAGAGCCTAATTTGACAATGGCCTACTAGGCTCCCATTCCTTAAATTTGTTACGATTAATGTTAAGATTCAACCATCATCACAAGTATAATTATTCCATCATTATATGAGCAAATATTATTGATTCAACTATACTCATATTTTTAATAATTGAACCACACCAAAAGTAATGACCCATACTTGCTAGGCATAATACTACAACTCCTCTGAGGCTTTACTTGATTCATGATGGGGTGGTCGATAAACAGAGAGATGACAAGGTAGTGCGCAGAGCGAGCAGAACTGTAGCAACACTATATCAAGCTTTACTAAACTGAGCACAAATTATGGGATGAGGCTAAGCAAAGCCAAGCAAGCACAACGCAAACAGAACAATAGAAAGCCTTGGTATTAGAGCTTACTTCTGATCAAATTTGAAGACTATTAAACAGCAGATCCAAGCCAGGTTACTTCTCCTCAACCAAACATGTACACACAACTATGACCTCTATCCATTGGTCTTCAAATGCCTTCACCTTATAGTTCCAAGTTCTTTTGGATGAGAAAAATTTTCCTCAGATAGGTGGCCTAGTAGGCTTCGATATTAATAAAAACAAGCAAAATACATAAGGCTTATTATAGCATGAGATTTCAGATTTCTTTGTCAAGCGATGTCTTGAACATCTACAGATCTCTCTTTTTATAGACTCCTTGACTCTACTCTTCTAAACTACAATGAAAAAGTAGAAATAATTGAGGGTCATTTCGGCATATTTTCAACGATGGTGTCTACTCAACGTTTCTAGTACAAAAGATTCTACCATGGTCCTTTCGGACTTCTATTTGAATCATAGTCATTATCAAAATCAAATTCTTTTGAAGAATCATGTGTTGGCCTAGACTCATTGAGCATCTTTTGGTAGTGATGTTCAATCATCTTAGAGTACTCTTCATCCCAATCGACATCTGCTGGGTCCTCGACATCCGGCAGCTCATTCTGTAAAGTAGATTATTTTGCTTTTCCTTTTCCTTTGGCATCCTCATCTAAAATTATTGTCCTTCTTTATGATGCTCTTGATGATTCTCCCTTTTCCACATTTTTCTTTATTTGGTGAAGACCTTGTTGTGAAGGTGTGTACTTAGCCAATTGTTTTCCCCACTTGGTAAGGAAAGATAAAGGACTGATCTCGATATCTAGGAAAGAATCTTTAAAGACATTTCTGAAAGTGGGTGACCTCTGTACTTCCAATTCGATGCCATTTAAAAGTTTCCATTTAAAAATTTTAAACATATTAGTGGAACTTTCAATTGCATGCTGAACACATTCTCTACAATTATCACTCATAAAATCTTTGTTTTTCCAACCTAATTCAAAAATCACCAATGTACAGATTCTATTTGGAATCATCAGACTAATAATATGGATTAATTGTTATTCCAGTTAGTAGAAATAACGTTGATAGTTACCAAATCCTTTTGTTTAATTATAAATCTTAATGCCTTGGTCTCTCCTTGTAAATCATCCACTTTTTGTAGAATCTGTATTTTTCTGTTAACCTTAGATTTCCAAATTCATTGAACCATCCAACATGCTGCTTAATCATTTCTTTATTATTGATTGTCTTGATTTTTCCGATCTGCTCATGACTAAAAACCTGTGCAAAAGGATTAGGAGTAATACTTTCCCTTAGTCTGAGACTATGATAATCCCAAGGAGATGAGAAAGTTCTGAGATATTGCAACATCCTTTGAATGCACTGAGATATCCTAGTGGTTGTCTTCTTTTTGCAGAAACCATGTTTTATCTCCTAGTTAGCAAATCCTTAAAAAATTTCATGTTGAGGAAAAGTGTCATTTAGTGCATAATTCTCGTCAAACGTTTGCAGAAAGGATGCTTATAATTCCTCAAAAATGTCTGGGAATTTTAGTGATAGAATGTATTTCTCTACTTCAGGCTTAAAAGGAATAGTTTCAAGATCTAAAATTTTTTCTCCTGTGAAAATGCTGAGAGCAAAATCAATTCCTCCAATAAGTTGATAAAAATTAAAAACCTTTAAGGATCCATATCATTTTTTTCAGTATATTCACTACATCATAGATCTGAGAGACTTCTAGAAAATATTTTTACTTTCATGTTAGGCAAAGCATATACCTTTACCAGTTCAACATCTAGGCCTAAAGACATACCTACATTCTTGGATTGCCAAGCTTGGCATTTTCTGATCCAAGTGCTTCTTCTCAGTCTCATTCCCACAACTTTCTTGATTTCTTCTGCAAGATGGATTTCATGTCCTTCAAGCAATCTGAATCTGTCAACAAATGTATAAAGACTATCATCCCTTGGTCCTTTTCCTGGAATGGTAAAACACGAACCTGGACAAGTCATGAATGCTTTATTCATATCCCTAGTTAATGAATCTGTCAAATAATTTGAATTACTTGGGATCCGTTCGACTTCAAAATCAAACTGTTGGAACCAAATCTACCATGTAAGAATTCTTCCTTTTGCAATTCGTCTTGATATCTTGGCATATAAAAAATATGTGAAATTCTTGGAGTCTATTCGTATTAAGAATTTCACAGGTGTAAGGTATAACTCAAACCTTTGTATCCCATTGAATATAACAAGCGTTTCTTTTTCTGCTATAAAATAATTCTAGTTGGGTGTGAATTCACCTAATGCATAGGCATAGAGTCTTTCTTCACCTTTCTCCCTTCGTTCAAAAAGAACGGCTATCCAGAAATTTAAAGAAGCATCAGTTTTTAGTATAAGCAAACCATCACCTGGTGGTGGAGTTTTGACAATTGCTGACATTCTGCTTTAAACTGTTTGATTGCTACTGTTGCTTCTGGTGATCATCCCTCTTTGAGATGTTTTCTAATTGGAGCTATTTTCTCTGTCAATATTGGGATGTACTTGTGAATGTAATTTAGGACTCCTAAGAACCTTTGAATTGTTTTTGTATCTTTCAATTCATCTGGAAATTGGGTTAATTTAGTCAACACATGTGGTTGCATCTGAATTGCACCATTAACTACATGAATTCCCAGAAAATCTATACTGTCTTGAAATAAAGTCATTTTTCTTTCTGATAAAACAATGCCATGCTGTTGAAATTCTTTTAGAAAAATCTCTAAATTCTCTAAATGGGTTTTTTACCTTTGGAATATGAATAATAATGTCATCAATATATGTAACAATAAAATCATACTTGGAAAAAATGAAATCCATTCTTCGTTGGAAGAATGTAAGGGTGTTTTCCAAACCAAATGGAACAACTTTCCATTGGTAAAATCCAATAGGACAAATAAAAGCAAATTTATGCTGGTCTTCTTTCTGTATTTGAATCTGATAGTATCCAGACTTCATATCAAATTTGCTAAATACTTTGTTGTGCTATATTTTCTACATTATGATTTCTAGCCTTGGCAGTGGATAATTAAAACTCTTAGTGATTTCATTTAGAGGTTTGTAATTTATCACCATTCTAGGTTTACCTCTGACTATCTCAAAATGATTTCTTACCAGAAACGCTAAACAAGAATAATGAGACTCACTTGGCTCGACGAGCTGCATTTCTAACGATTCTTTAATTTTTCTATTTATTTATTGCTCGTCTGAAGGAGTGCAAGGAATCAGTTTCCCTTTGACTCCATTATCATGCAAAGTCACAATCTCTTGCATTGGACTTTCTACTACCCAAAACAATTGTGGATTTTCTGAACATCTTTTTAGAAGTCTTCTATGGATAGCAGTTTGTTCTGTACACCAATTGGGATCTATGCATGCCATTTGTTTTTATTTAGATTCCGCTCTTGATTCATAGTTTTGCAGAACTTCCTGCCAGTCATCAGAATGTTTTAATGGCTTTCTGGCTCGTACCCTTTTCTGGCTATTTTCATGTCTTGCTTCTGAATTTGCAATAAACAATCTACGTACACCAATAGCCTTCTTTTTCAAATTTATAATCAGCTTATCTTAGCTGATTGTTATTGGAAGCACAGAATTTAAGAATGGCATTCCCAACATTAAACTAGCTGAGGGATCAAAATGTTGTATTGTAGAAATCTTAACTATACTCCCCCCAACTTTTAATGGAATATTGTCTACATAATGAGTTAAACTCACAGATCCTCCTATGGTTTCAGACACCAGTATATTTTGCAATGGTTTCCACATAGATTTAGACAAAGATGGTCTAGCCAAATTGTTTGATCCACCGGTACCTATGAATGCATCAACAAATATCCATTAATTTTTTACTTGAACTTGAACTGGGATATAAATAAGGCTATTAGTCTTAACTATCTTTTTTAACAAATTATTTTCTTCTATCCTATTGATCTCTGGTTTTGGAAGACTAGTGGAGGCTATAGTTCTTTTTTGAAATGGAAAAAAAGAATTTACTTCTGGAAAGGGTAACACAGATTTCTTACCATTTTGTTCTGACTGCTCTGACCATGAAATTTCGGATTCATCTTCTAAAACATCTATTGTTTCACTAGTGACTTCAATGTCACTTTCTTCTTCACTTTCTTCTTCTTGTTCACTGTAATGGAGCTCTTCTAAAAAATCATCATCTGAACAAGATAAACAAATATTCATCTTTTGGACACATTCTTCTTCTTCTGCATCTAATATTTCAGTCAAAATATATACATCTAAAATATCATCTTATGATTCTACTATAGACCAATCATTTTGAAATTCTTCTATATCTATACAAGCTTTAAGTTTACTTGATAAATTTTGCAGGCACTTTCATGCGAATTGTCCTTCCTTTTTACAAATGAAACAACAGTTATTGTTTCTTGGCTTTGATCTTTTCTTCAAAAATTTATGCTTTCGGAACGACTTTCTTGGATTTGAGATTGTCTTGGGTTTTAATCTACCATACCTCTTCGTTTTCTTTTTCTTTTTGAATGGTGTCCATGGTAGCATGATTTTGCAGACATCTGAATTAGGTGTGATGTCATGCGCCTTCTTTTGCCAGCATAAGTATTTAACTTTCTATATGCTTCTTAAAAGAAAGAAAAATGACTTTATTTCAAGACAATATAGATTTTTTGGGAATTCATGTAGTCAATGGTGCAATTCAGATGCAACCACATGTGTTGACTAAATTAACCCAATTTCCAGATGAATTGAAAGATACAAAAACAATTCAAAGGTTCTTAGGAGTCCTGAATTACATTCACAAGTACATCCCAAGATTGACAGAGAAAACAACTCCAACAGAAAACACCTCAAAGAAGGATGGTCAAAAAGATATTCATCAGGAAATTTATCTTTAACTAGAGTGTCATCTTTGATATTTTGAATTCTAGACAAGAAATCAACAACTGTGTTTTGTTTTCTAGGTCTATCTAGGACAGTGATGTTGAATTCTTGCAGGAGTGATGAGCCCCAATTTTGGTACAATTTGGGCTCCCTTTGGCCTATTTTACTTGCTCAAACCATTCATTTTTATTTTATTATGCATTCATTTCTTATTTTATTCATGTTGTTTGTAGGAAGAAGGTTAGACACTTTATCTACGTGACTAATGCATTATGATTCCAGGTTTTGGCATTAAAAAGGGAGCAAGAGACAACGAAAAAGGGGATAAGGAGACAATGAGGTGGCACTGCTGATTTTGTGGAGAGATGTCCACGGTCTTGGGACATTCCTCGTGATTCCCACCAAGAACTCCGAGCTCCAATCCATCTCCCCTCTGAGCTTAAGAAGCGGCCAACTATCCTACATGAACAGCAGTCATAAACTGTTCTACAGGAACAATAGTTATGACTGCCCTACAGGATCCGCAGTTAGACTCTAGTTGGACAGCCGAGCTTCTAAAATCAAGGTCACTTGATGGATCATCGTTTTTGTATAAATATGAAAGCCTTAGCCTTAGATAGGTTGTTGAAACTCTCGTATTGCTATTGTAATTTTGGAGCACAGTTCAGTTTTCGTTCCCTTTTGTAAGCCAATTTGGCATGACATCAGATTATGAATAAAGAAGGCAGTTTGTGATCTAGTTCTGAGTTT